>VZRJ01011678.1:701792-977723 GCA_013397565.1 Ptilonorhynchus violaceus | reverse complement strand
GGGGGATGCGCGGGGCGCGGAGGGGACGGGCTGCGGGCAGCGGCTCTCGGCCCGGGGCAGCGGGGGTGCCGGCGCCAGCACACCCTGTCCGGGACGGGCCAGCGAGGAGCAGCACCGCCGTTTGCCTTCGCAAGCTTATTGCTATCGGGCGGTCTGCGGGAGGGTTGATTGGGCTGCTTAATGTAATCACCCCAGCAATCAAAACAGATTTTCTTAAATGAATCGCAAAACGTTCGTTCATACTAGTTCGGGGAAGTTTTTCCTCACTGGCTGTTAAGCCAGGGGAACTGTCACTTCTGTACCCTTGCATTTCTTATAGCTGGGCGAAACATAAGCCAACGCTCCCTCCGCTTCCAGCCAGCCAGGTCCCTGGCCGTCTCCTGTAACTTCAGCCATGTGCTTGATGTCGAGGGAAAATAGAAAGTAGGACCAGAAATCCAAGTCAGCCATGCTGCACACCATCTAATCGCCTAGCCAAAGCGATTTCGTATGTTAAGCAACATCATCGAGTTGCATGACGCATTTTCTCCTTGGTCAGGAAAAGCTCCGTACCCATTGCAACATCCTGTTTTGCTATAAGTATTTCCCTGTAATGCATTTAAGCTCTAGTGCCGCAGTCACACAGAGACGTAGGTAATTGCCTCATGAGCACGTCCCTGGCATTTGCAGCCGGGCTCTCTAATGACAGGCTGTGGATGTTGCTGAACAGGACTGGGGAGAATGTGGTGCTGGAGAGCAGCACAGACCTGCTGAGAGCAGCCCACGTTTCCCAGCACCTTCCATCCGCTTAGGCAAAAGCATCGTTATCTTGCTGATCTGCAATATCAAATAAACCCGGGAGGTTTATGCTTGCTCACATTAGAGACAAGTGCCTTGAAATTTTTCATCAAAACCTAATCTCCACTGGATTTTCCAGCAAATTTTACTGAACAGCTGCCACGACAATGAATTTGAGTGCAGCTGCCTGCGAACTACATTAATAATCCACCATCACACATCCTGTAGTCTTGTCAAAAAAAGATGCCCTGCAATCGATGTGCTACAAAGGAGCCATCATGAGCCACTAAGGTCTGCTCTTAATTGCTAACAGGCATTAGACTTCCTACTGCACACGGAGCATGTTATGTAGGAGGCTGTATATAGACCACTTTAATGGTCTTTTATCTATGAGAAATGGGTCCTGCAGTCATTCTAGTCCAGTCAAAATTCCCATTTAAATGCTTCATTTTACAAACAAAAGCAAGAAGAACAAGGCACTACAGCTCCAGTCCTGTCTCCCCCCACCACCATTTATTGCTTGCCTCAGGGCAGGTTTCCAAGACACTCAAAGCATTGGGAGTACACAGAGAGAAACCTCCTCAAGCTAGGAAAGGAAAAATGCCCTGGGAATTCAGAACCTGTGCACAATTTTCTTCAGAAAAAAAGTCCCTTCTCCTGAGGCAGAGCCTTATGTAAATTCTTCAGGTGGGACTTGTGTGCATCAGGTGTGCTGTTTTGTTAAACAAAAGAACCCAACCAAACAAAAACCAAGCCCAGCTGCCTTCTTCAGCTCTTCAAAACTATCCATGAGTGTTACAAACATCCTTAAGTTTGTAAGTGTTGCCTCTATTTTATAGACTGGAAAATTCAGAGGTGAAGATGGCATCATGGATCCTTGTCTACATGTGTAATCCCTAGTGAAATGGTTAGGAACATGAATGAGTACCTTTGATAATCTGTGTCGTGCAGAGTTTGCACAGAAGTATACAAAAACTTTAAAGAGCTGCAAAGAAAACTGGTTCTCCATAATCTGATATTAAACATGAGTATGGTACCAGAGTACTGTTGAAACCCAAAAATTTCATTCCAATATTTTAAAAGTAAAGCTATATCACTGAACAAAACTGAGAAATTTAAAAAGGAAGTTTACTTCTGTGTGACTTGTTATAGGAATTTCTGAAGAAAGAAACATTTGCTGAAGAGCAAACACTGCAGAACTTAAAATATGGCAAACAGCCAGCTTTTAAATACTTACGTTAATTTCTTTGGTCTAAGCCAAGTTCTCCATGCTACATAAATTTAGGTGGAGTTTTGACTGGAGCATTAATTTATTTATTTATCGTGTATAGACAAGACACAAGCAGAACTTGAGCAAAAAATATCTGCAGCAGGACATATATGACCACATGAATATAATCTTTAACAATTTTACTTGGCTGCTGAGCGGAAGAACTTACAGTTAAAGAAAAAATACTCTCATTTGTGCAGGTTTCAGAGAGGTACTGGCAAATTACTTAACATAGCCTGTAAACTGATAAACGGTATGACTGTTCCAGATGCAAACCCTAAGGAAAGGGTGGTTTCTTACCTCCAGTAAAGTACCTAGTGTTTAACTTGGAGGAGGGAGGAACTGTATACTGTTTTAAGGGGTTTAACTTCTGTTTCTTTGTTGACAGTGATTCAAAAACATGACCCAGAGAGTTGTTACAAAGTTTTAACAAGCTCAGTGATTGTCTCTGTGTAGTCTATGTTTTGATGCTAAGATAACACTATTCTAGATTGGAGTAAACTTGGAATATCCCACCTCAACTTTCAAATCAGCTAAACACCCAGTGCTTTATTGCACATATAGGTAGTAAATAGAGAAAGACAAACATGATACCACAGGGCAAGAATTTTACATCATTTTGACAGATTCGCAGTTTAGGAAACCTTAATTCTTTCCTGCAGCTTTCCCTCCCCATGCAGTGCAGCCCGAGCCTTTGTGACTCCTGATTCAGAAGGCAGCTGGACTGGCGCTGGGGCAGGCAAACCCTGAGCTCTGCTGCTCAGAATAGCTGGTGAGCAATGAGCCAGTGCCTCGGCTGCACTAAATCAGTGTGGTGTTGCTGACTGCAGCAGGCAAGGCTGACAGACCCTAGCTGGGCACCTGGACCTACACACGGAGTCTCTCCCTTGCTAGAGGGAAGTTATGGAAAATGCAAAGCCCAGAAAGAGGTCACCCTGAAATATACAGTGGAAATAGACATTCCAGAGATATTTACACAGCCCTTGAAGGAAATAGGCTGGTTTTCCCCCATTGTTTCATTTCTCTGGCACATTTTCCTTGGACTGCAGGTTTTTGAACAGTACTTCTTGCAAGAATACCTATGTTTGTCTTGGTGGTTTTCTGAATCGACATAGTTTGGCAGACTTCAGGCTGGGAATTGTTTATAACCTCTTGGTGGCTTGAATGTAAATTACATTTAAGCATTTTTCCACTGAGGAAACATAAAAATTATTAACAACTGAAAATGAAATTGCTGAGATTCTTGTACATGAAGATGGGAGTCTGAACCTGAGCCACTTCATCTTACTGGTTAGAAAAAGAAATGTACTTCCCTCAGGACTCCTCCCTCTTGCAGTTTTTCTGATGCCCCTCTTCAGGGTGAGTAGGAAGAGCCCAGATGTGTGGCAATGAGCAGTCAGGAAGCCTGAAGTCTGATCCAGCCCCAGAAGTCTGATCCTGCTTCTCTCCTGTTCTCACCTGCACACCCTGGAAAAGGAGAAGAGCTGATGCTATTTGTAACCAGCTGTGCCCCAAGCCGGTGGTGTCATCAGCACAGGATTTCTCCCCGTGCTCGTCTGAGATGTTGTTCCTTTGCAGATACGTGGGGTTCTTTATGATGCCTTGTTTTGAAGATGAATAACTTTGTTGGCTTGCCGTAAGGCATGGGATATTGTTAATTCTCCCAAGTGAGTCTCAAGTTCCCAGGGGTCACTGATGTAAGGGAAAAAAATGTGATGCCTGACCTAGAGGAATATTAAATTACTTCTTCCTGACTTATAGAGGGTACTTCTCTTACCTCCAACACAGAGTCTCTGGAGTTTTTCTTTCTGGGCTGGGATTTTGCCTCCCCCAAGAAACAGCCTACGGTTCAGTCGCTCTAAATTACCCAGGGGCATGAATCAGCACCTGTAATGCTGAATGGGCTGGAAGGCACTAAGTCTTGCCAGGGGCTTGAGGAGAACTAAGAGAACTTCCATTAAGGCTTCTAATTATGTGTTTAGCTAAAATATGACCTAGGATTTTCTAAATGGGGATGAAATAACTGCTGTGTCTATCCTCATTCATTTTGTTAAAGACACCAAGCTGCTACTGCATAATGCATGTTAGGAGCCAGTCTTTTTGATGTTGCTGTGTAGCTGCTTCACTCAGTTTTTATAAAGTATTCCTAGAGGTCTGATGTTAAAGCATGCCTAAGCATCTCCTGGTCTTTCCCCATTGTCTTATAAAGTAGGAACAGGAATTGTCATCCAAAACAAAAATTAAAGTTTGCCAAAACATTTCAAGTAGATAAATTCTGTTTAGGTAGACCTTTTCTCAGAATAGTAGGATGGATCATAGTTTTATTTCTATAGTGCTGCTACTTCATTACTGATTAACATAAAAACTCTTAGAGATTGACTTTTGCAGCTATATAGAGCTGATCTTTGTTTCACTACTGCACATTTAGTTTTTCAGTTTATTGCAAATAGATTTGGATCACAGTTTGCAAAGCTGTTCCCAAACGTTCAATGATGTCTTCATTTGATAGTATAAATACAATTTACAGGCAGTTAAAAAAGACAAAACTTTTTAAAAGATACTGATGATTTGTGAGGGTATCCATAATGGAGATTCAATAGAGATGGCTTTATTCTGAGAATGTGCTAAGTATCCATCCCCTGAAAGATCCAACTTACAGGTTGCTTCTTTGTATTGATTATCCCAAAATTTCAGTTCTGAGCCATTAATGACACTTTGGCAAGGACTGCATCATTTCCTGGGGTCCTCATTACATGCACATTTTGGTTTGGGTGTAGAACCTACAAACCTCTGTTAGCTTAAGCTAAATTTCCCATCATTACCTTAATGTGTTTAAAAAATGGTAGTCTTCTACATATGTGACTACTGAGTAAGAGAAAAATAGCAGAGCTCTAGTGCTAATTCATTCACCAGCCCTGGTGGGGAATGAGCAGATTCAGTGTGATTCCTAAGCATTTAAAATTTGGCAGAATTTGAGCAGAGATAGCTAAAACCCTGCATGCACAATACCTTTTTTTTCTCATGAGGGGAAAGGCTTAGCATTTTAACTAGAGTGCAGCTTAAAAATTTTATTCTGCAGCTTTGTATTGAGCCTGTATTAAATGAGAAAATCTAAAAAACATTTCAGAAAGCTGGAAAAATAGAATTTATCTTCCTTCATCTGTCCCTAATTGGATAAGTGGTCTGGTTTGTCACAGCGAAAAGCACACTCCGTTGTTTTCTCAAATTAGTGAGCTCCTCATGAATTCCTACCTTGGTCCAAGTGCTATAAAAGTCTAATGTCTTACATAAGTGCTAAGTTAAAGATTTAGCTGAGGCATAAATTGGTGTATTGGCTTTGTATCAGCCATTTACATTAGGGTGCAGTTTATTCTCTGCCTCAGGAAAAAATGTGCTTCAGCTTGCACTCAGGAGCACTATGATGAGCCCTGGAACAATCCCTTTTCTGTTCTCCTTTCTTAGAAAAATCAGGAAAATGTAAGGCTAGCAGGTTAGTGATGTTAACAAAGAGTGCTAACTAGTAAGTCTTAAAACTGCTGGAAGAGGAGCCGATTTTTAGACTGAGAAGTTTATGGAGATCCCCCTTGGGGACAGAATAAATTAGCGTAACATGTGGAATTTATTTTTTTTTTCCCCTGACTGTTAAAACATGTCCCATAGCTTTGCATTTTACACAGATCATTTTCCACAATAAGAAGCTGCTCTGCACAATAACGTGTGTGCCTCTGTGTGTGTGTGTCTGTAAATAAATACACCCGTATAGATCCTTCTCCGTCAGTGCTGGTCCCCCCTCGGCGCGGCTCTGTTTAAGCGATTACTGCGCCTGAGCCGTGTGTCAGGGGAAGGAAGTGCCTGCAGAGAAGGGATACATTACTGTGTAGTTTCTTGCTGGGAAGTGTTGATTTTAAAACAGGCTGGCAGTCTGCAGCTGACCCCATAATAAAAAATGAACAGACGTGGTTTAGGAGGGTTTGTTTTTCTTTTCTCCTGTTGTTCTGCCCGGTTTAAGAAATCTTTTATTCTCTTTCAGCTATGCCGTACTCAGCAATAGATTTATCTCTTATGGTTGGCCTTTTCCCCTCTGAGAGCTCGGGATTCTTTCCCATTTCCATTTCCACATTTTTAAGCTGTGACAACCATCCTATTGCCTGGTTTTTAGCCAGCAGGGCAGGTGTGTGATGTTTTCTTTTAGAATGGATAGTGGTAGCACCCTAACTCAGTGAGCAGTGATCATCTTCTGTTTTACAGACTGGGAGCACCAACAAGGGTGTTACTGTAAGACCATAGGCTGGAGAATGAAGACCAAAATCAGGTCAGCATGGGCTAAACTGAAATAGAGTGGAAAGAAACTCTGTTGCCATTAAAAGATACTAATTTTCCAATAATATCTGTGTATAGATAACTTGGATTGAAGACAAGGCAGCTCTCTGGGTACCAACAATGTACAACTGAGCTTTTAGGCATTGGTATCTTCCATATCTGCAGTAGCAGACATTTACTCTACTACCCCAGGAGAAAATGTAGCTCCAGGAAGAAGCTTCTGCCAGGCTCATGGACATACAACCATTATTGCATTTGCATTGGTCATACAGAAATGGTGTAGCACTTGCAAAGTCTAGTGAGGATGTGTCTTTGTGAATTAGTAATATCAAGATCATCACAATTAATCAAGAAAATAAAGTTCTAGTCTTGGCTTCTTAATGGTCATCAAAACATATGTTTCAGCTTAATATCTCCTGCTTTGAGAAGACCTTCAAGGTCATTGAGGCACATAGTGGAATAAGGGCAGTGATAATTGATCTTTTTGTGGGCCAAAACTGTAAAGACTCAAAGATTAAACTTCAAACTTGTCTTACATCGTGATTCCTAGCCATGGATCCCTAACAAATGTAACCAGGGGGAGTTAGGTTTTCTGTAGTCAAAGGCAGTAGATTATTACTTTATTCGTAATAAGGCTGTCTCAGGCATGCAGTGTACAGTTGCAGTGAATGAACTCATTTTCAAATAGATTTACCTGTGCCTGAAGAATAGTTAATGAAGCACATTTGTTTTAATTTCATTTACCTACCCTACATTTACTAATTATAGTTCCTAATTAATGACATCAGGAGCTGAACTTTGGCTTTTAGAGCACCGAACCCATGCTGTGCTGTAGACACATTTACATTCCATTTATGCAAGTCATCCAATTAAAATTTACTCATAGAAAGTATATAATACACCCGAATGAATACATTGTTTCCCCTATTAATCTGCTTTCTTTTCTTTTCAGCAGAAGTGAACAACCTTTTCATTTACCCCAAATGGGAATTCATGTAAAAAAAACCCAAAAAACAAACCCAAAACCAGTCCTGAAATAGGCAGCAAAAGTAAATTAAAGGAATATTTCTCAGATCAAGTTAGTAAAATAGCATTCTTAAATAAAGAATTGGGGGAAAGAAAGCTTTCCCTGTACTTTCGCTTATGACTGCATTTAAAAATTGAAAAAAATGTGGTAGGTGGAAAAAGTAATTTGAAATTTTCCATGCTTCCACGTGAAAACAGCAGATGGCAGCAACAGAGACAGTGTGCGTCCAAATCCGGGGTTTGCCTTCCTCACTTTGATGGGTAAGCTTTGAATCATTTCTTGGCTAACATCTCTTCAGGTTGGTCCTGAAAACCTACGGAAGTCAAAAATTCTACTTTCTTTCAGGCATGTGATCTCGATGTCTGTGATCTTCATTCTGGAAATGTATTTCTTGGCTCAAGTCTCTCTGGACTGGCACTGAAGTATCCTTTGTGCTTTTATGTGGTTTATGATGCTTGAGAAATTGTGCTGGAGGCAAAGGTGAGTGCCCAGAGCAACTCGGTCTTTTTATTTTGTTTTAAATATAATATTGGTGAATAAGGATGTTTCTCCTTCAAAACACGCTTCTCCAACCAAATCCTTCATGTGTCAGGGTACAACTCCCAGGGTTTACTGCTGCATACAGAGAATGTTTTAGGCTGGAGACAAGATATGAAAAAACTGCTGCCTGAGCATCATGTGATGCATAAATGGAGTCACAGGCAAAGGCAATGCTTCTCAAAAGAGGAAGAAAAATGCCATTCAGAAATATTGCCGAAGTTGAGAGACAGGCATTGAAGATAAAAGTTTCATTTAATATCCAGGTGCTCATAAATTCATCCTTTAAACAGCAACCAGTGGAGGTCAGATTTCCACAGGTAGTTCAGGGCTGACATTGGGTTCTGCAGCTCCATATTTTCAGAGCTAGAATATGTTTTAAGGAAATAAAGCTTGAACTGTGAAGGGCAAGTTTCCTTTAGTACTTCATAGCTGAGGAAAGCAAGTGCATTGTGACAGTACAGAGTCAAATTTAGCAAAAATGTCTCAAGTCAACCCTTCCTGTAACATTATGCTCATGTTCTGTACATTCCTTTACCACATTTCAGAACAGGCAACCCAGTCCTCTTCAGAGGACATTTCTAAATGTTTCTAAATTTTTTTTCACTGTACTCCACTAATCCTTTCACAATCTTCTTTTCTACAGTGAGATACAAGAGATTGTTTGGCTCAGATGGCCCTGCCATGTTGACTGCCTGTTCCGGTCCCACTTCACAACAGATAGTGATTTTCTGAAGGTTCTTTGTTTCAAATTTAAACAAGAAAATTTCTAATGGCCTCATACTGACTTCAAAGTTCCAGTGTTCTCCCTGTTCCTACGTAAGCATTTTAAAGGTTTCCTCTCTCATTCTGTATCTCTGCATACTTTGGTTGAAGAATGCATGACACTGAATGACATTTTGGTTTTGAATAGAAGATGCATCAGACAAACTATATTGGCTATACATACTATTTTCCTCTGCCAAATCAAAGGGTTTAGAGATGTCTCCAGCACTTTTTTCATGTGGAAAACCATTGTGAGCTGTTTCAGCTGTTACAAGTTACAAAGATCAAAATCTACTTTAAGTGTTCTTTCTGCAAAGTCCATCAAACCAGAATCTTACTGGGAGAGGACAGGTGGCAGCCTAGGAAAGATGGAATTGACTTATCTCTCTTATTTTTCTGATTTCAGTATGATTGCTATATTTTGTACTTCAGATGATGTTCTGAAGCCCAGGAGATCTGAACTGAGTGTTCTTTTTGTCATGTGTCAGCCTTCCAGCATGGAAGCAGGGAGTTCCACTTACCCCTACTGACCATAAAACTGGAAAAGACTATTCCCACGGCACGCCACATCAGCAGAGTGGATGAAAAGATGGAGTCTGCCCAAATCTTTGACCAACATGGAAGAAGGGGATGAGCATCCAGTCCTCTGGTTTAGAAGGAGACTGTAAAGGTAACAGATAAGTGGAAAAGACAGTAAGCATCAGGCACTAGTAGACCTTAGTAGTTCAAATGAAGATATCACTACATAGACTATAAGAGTTTCAGATAAATGAAGCAGTAGAAGTTTGATGGTGATGACAGGTGTTTGGAAGGGCTTTTAAATTTTTCTAGCTGGTTCCACATCAGTAAAAGAGTGATTGATTTTGAAGACTGCAAAAAATGTATGGTAAAGCTAAGAAACATTAATAAGATGGCAAGAAAAATACAGAACTGCAGCAACAGGGAGTAAAAAAAAATGGAGGAAAACTTCTTAATTATGCCTGACAACTGGAGGAGTGGAGCAGCCTTTCTTTAACAAACATGGAGTCAAGTTAGTAATCTTTTTCTTACTTTCTGTGCCTTATGGGTTTCTAAAGAAGAATTCTGCTGCAAACATGCTGTGTAATTCAGAGAGCAAGTGAAGAGCTGCATTTGAATCATCTTTGTATGCAGCCAAAAAAATGACTTGAGGGCATTTTGAGTGTTACTGTCTTCCCTCAAGGTCCAGAGAGGAGTTGGTGGGCAGATACCAGTTTCATACTCTGCTCATCTGTCCATTGCATGGACAATTGCAAAATCAAAAACACTGCCCTGCTCCAGCAGCAGTGCTTTACGCCCGTTCCTACTCAACTAGTTCTCATTATATAAATATAGGATAGTGAAAATCCTGACTCAATAGTATGTGCCTCATCAATGGAAGAAAACTATGTAATGCATAAAGGGACTTTCACAAAATGAATGGCATTTCTCATGCAAATTCATTGCCTTTTAGTAAAACAACCTTGGGGTTTTTAAATACAAACTGCTTTCTGTAAATGTTACTGGAACAACATTATAGCTGGAGTGTGAGAGTATGGAATAAGCACAAGAATGTGCTTATTGAATGTAGAGTGAGTATACAATATGAATAAAATGCTTTTGGTGTACTTGGAATCAGCTGTGTTTTATTTTTTCTCAGCATTCTTCCTGCACTTAGTTCCTGTATTGTCTTTACTGATTATTTAAACAAATTTGGTCTGAATTTCATCTGAAATAAGCCAAAGAGGGCCATATATGTCTTTTAAAATAAAATTACCTTTTTAGCATTCCTATTGCTTGCTGTGTGATTGCAAGTACAGTTTATCCTCTCATTTCAGCAGAGAAATTTGAATCACCACTGGAATGCATGTCTCAAGCAGAGAAACTCTACCAGAAATGAAGCCCCTCATCAAAAATTGTTCCTAGTAGTTTTAAAACTGTATTAAGTCTTGGATTGATTTTGTGGTGACTTTGGTTTGGTTTCTTGCCATTATTCCAGAAAATACAAAGATCAAAGAAAGAAAGACATATTGGTTGGCTCGGATCTGGTCAAAAGCTAGGTTTGTGTCTTCTAATGTAACTAACATTTTACAGATGGCTTGGTTCATGTTAAAGCTAGGGATGCATGTAGATTGAATTATCAGAGGATTAGAACCAGCTGCATTTAGTTTGAACATATTTTTGTGCGTATTCTGTCCAGCAAAACACACAGAGCAGACTCTTGCTGTAAGAATTCCAGCAAATGCCTCAAAAAAACCCCAGGGAGAATAATTGAGGATCTGCCCCTGTTTACCACTGGTTACCTTTTCTTCAAAGAAACCACACTGTACATGGCTGAACTCATGAGTTCAGGTCCATATATCTCGTCCTTGACTGTGAATTAACAAGAAAAAGGATCAGATCTGAAGAATTTACTTGAATAAAACTAGAATCCAGCCCAGTATACACAGAAGATCCACAAGACACTGGGAGTGACTTTCCAGCTTCCTGCCTTACATTTTGTGCACCTTCATAAAGGGATTTGGAAAAATCTGATTCTAATTTTGTAATGTTTTGCACTGACTCTGCACATCTCTAAATGACTACACCAGATGCAAAACAATGAAGGATCAACACCAGTGAACAGTGAATTCATTTGCTAGAAAAATCATACTTAATTATTTACTTCTTCATATTCTGAATATGAAAATCTTTTCACAATATCTCAGGACACACAGAACTACCAAACACAGTACTAAATCAGTAAAGATTTTCACTGCTAAACTACATTTACCCATTTTATTCAAATTATTTAAAGCTCTTTGAAGATACTATTAAAAGATTCTTAAAATATAAATGTATTCCAAAGATACATATCATTAAAATACTGGCATCCACATTTGCAGCAAAGTTACTACCATTAACTAGATAAAACAGAACTAGTTTTTCTAGTATTAGTACTATGTAGTTTATTCTATTCCAGGTTCTTAAGGTCATTACTTTTGAAATATTATGAAAAACAATAATTTCTTTCTTAGTACCCTTGAAGTCTTTTCTTATTAATATCTACTTACACTGAAATTATTCTGGATGCTTATCTGCAAGGAAAATCATTTGCTGCAAAATTCAGAATTTGTTTGCCATGTTAAGCTCTCTTTGCATATATGTATTAGATTTTGAAATAAATTATTAGTGAGGCTTAGTAAAACCTGTTAGTTTTTAAGGGTGATTCTTTCCAAATGTATTGCATGGGCTAATCCCAACAAAAACAGTTCAGGCTTACTAGGAATAAATGCTTTATATTTTTATTATGTTCAGGGGATATTTCTCTGCAGAACTTCTTTCCTGAAGCAGATCACTTATGGTAAAATCAGTATGCTTCTACAATGCATGTTTTTCCCATAAACTTCAAGTCCCTTTACAGCTTATGCTGATGCTTCTGAGAAATAAGGCTTTGTCTTCAGTACAGAGCCAAATCAATTACTAACTTCTCATCCATAAAGTTTATGATGCGGGCCAGGTTTCTAAAGTCTAGTGCCATTTTGCATCAGGTATTATAGCTATAGGATTTTACTAAAAATGTAAATTTAATCTTGTGTGCATGTATTTGTATATCCAAGGAAAATACAAAGCAAAGTCTTGACTCTGTCTTCATCTTGTCTGGGCAGTCTTTGTGGATTTCATTGCAGCTGTACTGATGCAATCCAGTTCATCCAGTTAAGCATCTCTGCCTGCTTTTTGCTAATTACCTTTTTAATTCTCAACAGTAAGCAAGTACAGTCGTTGACTATTATCAGGCTTCTACTTACAGAATGAAATGAGCCAGCAGAAGTCTTTAACAAATATGTGTATTTTTCTTCTATTTTGGTCTGTTCAGTTTGTATTCACATCAGGTTTTTGAGCTTTCTTTACACTAGAGGATATGGAAATTGGTTTAACTGTTACATGAAATTCTCTTGTAATCAGATATCATATTTTCAGGAATTTGGAAAATACTTATAATTTAATAATCAATTTTACAATATTAATAGTTTATTGCAAGAATAATTATATGAGATATATATACGATGCATTAAGCCTTGTGTTTTAATACTTAATATTTAATATTCTATTACATCTATTGTCTTTTGATGCAATATATTCCAATGAAAATCTATAACTAGGCTTTATAGTCTTTTTTAAAATGCTGATGTCTCAAAAAAACATGAGTAAATAATTAGACATCCACAGAACTGCAGCAGCTTTCAGAATCTGAAATTGCTGCACGGTGTTTTTATGCTGAAATTAGCACACTTTCTATTTTTAAAAAATACATTTATCAAAACAATAGATCTGATCTAAGGCTTGGTTGCAGAGCACTTAGAAAAAGAGAGCACAGATCAGTTGAGTGAACACCAACTTGACCACCAAGAGCTCAGCTCTCCTCAGCCTCTCCTGGGGCACCCTCAGCAAGCAGCCCTACTTCTCCACATCCAGATCCAGTGGAGGGATTCCATCTCCTCATATTCAAATAACCATGACAGTACTGCACGAAAAGTGGACAGCAGCAAGAAGATACCTCTTGGATCACCAATGTGTTATTAAGAGCAGATATTTCAAACTTTGTGTTCCAGCCTTTAAAAAGCAAACCGATTTGTGGGGATAATCTTCCTGATTGGTGGTTTGTTTTGTTTTGTTTTTTGTCTCCAAACCATTGACTGTTACTGACAGGTCACATAAGTAGGTCTAACTAACAGCTAATGTAAATTAAAATATTGAAGAAAGGAACTACTCATGGTATTTTAGCTTAGTCTGCTAACTTAAGTATAAAGTAGGAATGAAGAAATTTAAATAACAACTGAAGACATATTAAAGAAAAAAAGTCTAGGCCAGCTCTTCCTCTGTTTACTTGCCAAGACTGGAAGACTGATTTCTTTTTGTTTTGTGTGCACTAGCCTCTTGGAACACCATCACCTAATCATGTCTGTGAACCTCCCAAAACCAGGCTGACAAACATCTCCATCCCAAGTGACTCACACCAGGACATAATTGTGCAGAGAGGTGTCAGTGAACATGCAAACCATATTTCTACTGCCTCAGTTTCAGGACTAGCCAACATCTTCAATGTAATAAACAGTAATAAAAAGAGTAAGTCTGATGTTGACTAACTAGAGGTTTTGTTATAAAATAAGGCATAATGATCCTGAGTAGCCATGTTCAAGAAATTGCTTCAATGATTGTTTCACTAAGAGGGAAAATGGAGCATAGAGAGGGCCAGGTTGCATAATATAATGGCTTACATAATTAAATGTATTATTAAATAATAGTATATTATGTGACGCTGTTCCAAATTTATGAAATGGATCCCAAAACTCACTGGAAACTGGTTATGCTTGGTAGCTTGTACGTCTGATTATTTACAGAGCTGTTCAGTTATGCCCAGGACAATTTATCTGTAGGTATTCCTTTGCTGTTGCTGTCTTTTGGGTTGTTTTTTTGTGTGTTAAATCGTGATGAGACATTTTCTGGAGTATTCACAGATTACAGATATTTTCCTAAGGTCATATTTCTGAGGGCTGTTATTCTACCTGTGGATTTACTGATGAACTATGCCTGTAGGATATCCTATGGCTTTACCTGTGTACAAAGGCAATAGAGATAAAATTATCAGACATAAACTGTTAAGATCATAGCCAAAGAGAACAGGTAGGAAGGAAGAAGCATCAGGAGTGTTAATGGAGAGCAAAGAGGTGGTTTGGAGAAGGAAATGTGCTTGCTTCTCTGGCAGCAACACTTCATCTGCTTTATGGGCAATGTTGTGCTGCAGCTGAAGCAGCTCTGGAGAGAGCATGGAAGCTGACCTGGGAAGGTCTGGGATCTGAATTGAGTTGGGAGCCATCAGCAGGGTAAAATCCATCTCTGTTCACTGGTGCCGCAGCTCTGAACCCTCTGCTGACTTTGTGGTCCTGCAACAATATCTGTTGGAATAATTTAACAGGAGCACAGGTTTATTTTCAAAAACTACCTGGAAATAACAACAGCAGAGAATTTGTAAGTCCCTTTCAGAAAGAACAAATGTAAGGTCAAAAATGAGAACCTGTGATACAAATATGGTAGTGAAACTGCTCCATATGGCTCGATCCCTGCTCCCCGAGAATCACTGACGACTTCTTTTGTGTTAACTGAAATGGACTATGGATAGGACCTGGTAATAATTAGAGTCCAAAATGTCTGGCACTCTTAGGAAAACAGGTGGAAGAATCCATAACTAAGCAAAAAATGAACTTATGCATATTTATTGTGAACAGCTGCAGGCAAAATACCAATGTTTTAACCCTATACAGCCTTTGTTATGTGCCTACATTCCTTTGCACTGACCACCTGTTATTTATCAGTTGCACCATACCAACATTGCCTTATGAGGAAGAATTGGCTGTGATTGATATGGACACCACCCCGGCTCATGGCCTTGCCTGAGGGACTCCCAGGGAAGTCAGGGACATCTGCTGGGAGAAAGGACTAGTGGCTGGCTGCAGAGTGTAGCCCTTGAGTCTGGATCTTATTTGGAATAAATACATGAGGCTCTTCATCACCTCTTTGAAAAGGACAAATTTGCATAGTAAAAGGAAGAAAAGCAAAGACACCAAAGCTGGTACCACACCCTCCATCCATGAGTGTGCTTTTCCAACCCTTCTTGAACCAATTAAAAATATCAGGTCAGCATTTAATGCAATGTGGCTTAATATTGTTTATCAATAATTGTTTGAGATAAGCATATTCTGCAATAAACAACATAAAAAAGAAGCAAGAAATGTGTCTACAACACACAAATAATTTTCATGTAAAAAACTTGCATTAGCAGTACAGTGTTACCAAATACTTCATGATTTTCTCTGCTTTGCTGCTTTAGAAAGGACTAGGACTGCTTCCAATAAAAACGGGAGGCAAAACTTCACTTAAACCGGAAGCAGAAGGCTCAAACTTTGAAATGCTCCTTCTATTTCACTCACACTTACTGATGTGTGTCTCAATAACCAATATACTGTATGGAATTTGAAATAGACATTATAGAAGATTTGGAAAATATTCTTGCATATTTTCAGTAACTCCTTTATGCATTGTTAAATTACCACCTAGTCTCACTAAATCTGCTGACATCAACCACAGCCTTTTGTTGTTACCTTCAAAAGGTTCTGCATTAGGCCCTAAAGTTGCACTTGAGAAACATAATTAAGGATGAAATCCTTATTTCTTTGAAGTCAATAAGAAGACTTTAATTTTATTTAAGTGTTAATGTCAATGATTGCAAAGAAATTTAATTTAATTCAATTTATATAATTATATCTTTGTGTACATAATGACTAATACTTTCCCATTATTGTCTAAAAGAGATTATTTATTTTTTCTTTTCCTCAGTCTGCTGAAGACGGTGCTGAGATGGCCATCAAGTGTCAAGATGATCTGAATCTGAGTCTTAGTAAACACAGCTGGAGCCTCACATTTCAGGAACTGAGTATTGTGAACATGAGAAAAAAGTATCAGGAAAAGATTTACCATCCACCTCCTAATCCGTGTTAGCTTAATTTATTTCTCTAGGAGTTCACCTGTGCTGGAAAACAACCTTGACTCAGACCATGACCTTTTATTGTTTGAATAAATGTCTTGGTATTATACATTTCTTCACTGTCTTCAAAATTCCAAATTTCCATTTCTCATTACAGTTCTACCTGTAGTTGGTAGGATATGTAGTATAGGATTAAAATGATATCACGGAACCTTAAAGTTTCGTTTCCTTCCTTCCTTCCTTCCTTCCTTCCTTCCTTCCTTCCTTCCTTCCTTCCTTCCTAGAGGTCATGATTGAACTCGCAAATAAATACCAGGTATATATCTCCAGTGCCTGTTTGTTTATATTAATATTCAGTAATCCCTGCAGTCTTTTTGGTGTTATTATGCCGGGAGAAAGAATGCTCCTCTTTCTGTGTTGGCTGTCAAATCAGTTTTTGCTATCTTCTTTCAAAAGAGGAATTTATTCCTCACCAAGCACTATAAGATGTATTTTTAAACCACTCGGAGTTTAGTTTTAGTGGGACAATTTTTATTTGCAATAGGGTTGAATTAGAACAGGATTTGCATAAAGAAGATGTATGACTGCTGAAAACTGTTGCTGAGTTAATTCTACATTGAATTAAGGAGTTTTGAAGTTTTACTACTCTCTGCAAAAATCACCCCCTTTCATATCCTAGAGCTCTGTGTTCCTACCCGTTCACATCATCTGGTCCTTTCTCTTTTTCTCTTCACTGCACCAAGGATTGTTTCTACAGCAGGGCAACTTCTGCTGGAGGAGTTGTTATAAAACAGTAAAATATCAGTGAAGAAAAGGCACTAACTGGTTTTGCTGTCTTTTTTTTTCAAGACAGGAACAGTATCTACTGAAGGCAAACCTTACCTCTTTAACCCCTTCTAGTACATCTTCAGTGCTTTGTGCCCACAAAGGTTATGCAAGGAAACTGGAGCACACAGTAGAAGTATGCCTTTCTAACACTAGAGATGAAGCATTGGCCCCTTTTTATTGCACATCAGCTGCCTGATTTTGAAAATAAGATGAAGATAAACCGCTGTGCATCTGCTGCTGGACAACATAAGAGAAGTTAAGCACAGTTGCATGGCATCCTACTGAACCCTCCTCAGGACCTGCTGTGACCACTTGCTTCCATCTAGGACGCAGGGTGTGATAACAGTTTAGAAACAGGCATTTCTCTGCAAACTGCCTCTTCCCTCCACCCTCCCCCCACCACTCTGTCATAGAAGAGAAAGTCTTGGACTTATGCATTCATAGCAAAAGCTACCACTTTTACTTTAAAAAGTGGAATAAGGTAACTTGTATCCATTATGCATTAGGAGTGTCTGGGCAGAAAGCTAGTGCTGGATAATTGGTGCTCTATAAATTCACATACGCCATTACTGTCCATATCTTCCCTTTGTAGTGAAACTATCAGTATGAAATCTCCATAAACATTTTTCATTACAAAGTCTTCTGTCTAGATGTAATAACAACAATTTTCTTTGCCATATCTTAATTATTTGACATTTTCCTAAAGCTGCCATTCCCAAGGTTTTCTTTTTAAATATAGTATCTTCCAAATCCTCCTAAATTTAGATGTTATCCTTAGTCTCATATTAAGGCAGGTCTATCTATGATTAAAAAGGTGCCATAGAGTTATAAAGAGAGAAACAGATAATGTTACCTGGCAGAAAAACCTGGGAAGATAATGGATAGATAAAAATCTCTTTTTCTCTTTTGCCATTGTAATGCCTTAATCACATCAATGGATTCCCTGCAACAGCCACCCTGACAGCAACCTCAGCTTTATTCCTGATTCATTGCAGGAAGTGTGGCTGAACAATAGATTCCTTGTGCTTGCTGCAAATGGGCAAATAGATGGGAACAACACCATCAGATCTGCCTTGCCAGTTAGCTTCAAGTGGCATTAAAAATTACTGGAATCTGGATCCACCTCTGGTGCACACAAACCTATGGGTATTTCAGCAGCACATAGTGCCAAACCAAAGCTATGTATTTATTTGTACTTCTAATATAATTCTCATTTCCCTCACAGACTGTGAATGTATGGATTGTTCTATTTATCTATGAAGAAAATATTTTGCATGAACTATTTCTATGCTAGCAGAGTAACCACAGTCATTATTTAAACAATGTGATCTGGAGTTTTCAGCTGGATGCACCAGTCACACCATTAATTTTTTTTTTCTGATTAATTTGATAAAATTATTAGAATTATTCTTTATTTCAGTGGTCTTTTAATTTGTCTCTCTATTATTTTGTAAAATCTAATGTTTGGATTTGAGAAACTTCCTAAAAAATAAACTACAGTGCTGCTCGCTTCGTGCTGGCATCTTTTGGAGTTTGCAGTGTTCTCTCCTGCAAGCCCTTGGAGAGCCATGTAATGTGTTTAGCACAACAGAGTGTTTTCTTTTTCCTGTGCTCTGCTTGTCAGCTGTACATTACCTTTGACTTTCCATGTCTCCAAGCAGATTGCATATGTAATTTAGTGCTCTTTCCTCCTTACAGTTTTCCATTTGTTACGCAGAGGAGGTAACAAATCCTTCCCTCACCATGAAATTCTTCCCTTGTCAGTCATGTTCTTTAATGGTGTTACTTGTAGCCTAAAAGGGCTGTTGGTCTCCCTGAGAGGCAGCAGGGTTTATTTATGGCTCAGCCACTCTTCCTTTTCCACACAGTCACGCTGTCAGTTCACTGCAGGTGCAGGAGTTGGACTTCTGGATAGGCAGACCCCGAGTGAAAGAGCACCAACTCCTGGTGGTATCTTTTCAGTAGTGCCAGCCTGGCATCTGGCTCCTGGCCCATCAATCCCTGCCTTGGACACTGTTTTGCCTCAACCTACCCCTAAGTCTCCTTAAATCTTCAGTTACAAACCCCCACATAGTCCCTTTATGAATTTCTATATTTTTCTTTCAAGATGAGCAGTCCTGAAAAGAAACTTTTTAGATGGACTTTTTTCAGAAAGAAGATCCAAAAAGCATGTGAATATAAATGAGGCAAATTTGATTTCTGTTTGGAAAGAACATTTTGGTACAGTGTGTGGCTTTTCTTATCCAGCAGTGTCATGCACAGACAGAAGGAAATCATATGTATTGACAGAGGGAGAAAAGTATTTGGCTGTCTCCAGTGCCTTCAGTTGACTTTTAGGTGTATTAGCTAAGAGTATGCTATATTCCTATCCAATTTTCTGTGGACCATAACGGCCACTTCCTTGCTGTTTCATGGGTGAGTTGTGCTGCAGGCAGGATCCACATTCCTGTTGCTCCCACGGAGGTGGTGCTGGCATCAGGGGTCTCCAGGCACCTGGGGAGATGGGAGGTTGGTGGGGAGCCCACGGTGCCCCAAGCCCCCTCTGCCAGAGGGCCTACAGTGCATGGGGCTCTCCCGCACTTCCCTGGCAGCCCACTCACCACTCAGCCATGGTGAGGCTGTCCCAGATCTCTGCCAGCACTGTCTCCGTCATGCCCATTGCCTCTGGAGCCCTTGACTCTGGTGCCAAAACGTGCTCCTGAGGATCCTGGCATCAACATAAATGTAAGATGAGAGAGACACTTTCTACTTCTCCAGCAGAAAGCTTTTAGAATCTGATTTTGCTCATTCAAAAGTAGGGGTTTTTTTCCCTGTTTTTATTTCTCCCCAGCCTTGATGTCCATCAGAATTGAAGCATGAGCAGAAACCCTGCACGGTCCCAGGCACGCAGAGCTGAATCTCAGGACCTGGAGCCTGCAGCCTCTCAACCCCACCATTTTGCAGAGGCATCATTTCCTTCATAAGAGACACACAAACAGAGGAAATGGTCCTTATTCCTCCTCTCTGCAGTGCACACACACTCCAGAGCAGCCAGACTATGGCCTTCTGGTTTTGATTATGACTAAATGTTGGAAATGTGGTGCGCACTTTCCAAAAGGGGCAAATTGTGTATTTAATTTATGAAAGTAGAGGAGAGAGGAAGAAAGACTCCTTTTGGTTCTAAATGCGAGAACTGGGGTAGTATTGTGCCATGTCTTCCAACAATTATTAGCCAAAACTCTGTGTACATGCTGTTAAAAAATGTATTATAAAAAAGGTGTGATACCATTTTGTTTGTAATGTGGGTGTGTACAGAGTCTTATTGACATTTCTTGATAAGAAGGGTATATACCTAGTGGGAAAAAAAGCTGTATTAGGTGACTGCTATTTCAGTGTTGAAGCCTTGATATTTTTAGCACCTTCATTTTTGGAATAACTTCTACCATAGCTGTACGAAACAGAGATACACAATACGTGCAGAGAATGCGGGAAAGGACTTATTTTAATTCAACTATGCATATGTACTGGGCTGCACAGAACGGCATGTGTATTGGGAACTGGCTGAGAGCTGAGACTTGGCAGTGCACTGGCATCCACAGGACAGATGAACCTGCAGTTTGCTCTGACAGACCCTGGTCTCTGTCTACAGAGCTGTAACAAGACCTTACTCGTCGAGAAAAAACTCAGGAGAAACATAGAATGTCATAAACTCAGTTTGTTCCTACTTTGTAAAGATTTAAATTGGGAGTAAGTTCTTTTTTGATCCAGTGAGGTTAAAATCTAAATTGAAGAAATGGACTGTCCTTGCCTCGTAAGTGAAAGCTCGTGTCTGCTCTGTGAGAGCTTTTTGCAGTGCAAAGGGAGGGAGGTAATGCTTGAGTGAGCACAAAAACCACAGGCAGAAAATTGATAAACAAAAATTCAACCATAATTACTGGTGGAAAAGAGAACATCTCCCTTCCTTCAGCTGGATCTGCCATTGCCCAGCATTTGTTCCTTTCCTTACATGGGCAGCATGCTGAACTGCACAGCAGAGTTACCTCTGGAGAAGAGGTTTTTTCCCTAGGAAGTGCCAGAATTTCAGCATATGAAGAGCACTCTCCCTCAGCACAACAGGGACTGAAGCTCATGCACCAGTCCTGTACATTCAAAGGTCCAAAAATCATTAGACTGGTCTGAAAATCACGAGATAGAAAAATACCAGCTGTGCAATTCTTTCCATTTGCTTTGGATTGTTAGAAGTTTTCAATTTTGTTTCCACTTTTCTCTGCAATCCTGAGGGCAAATTAATTTTCAAATTAAAACTACCGGACTCTAGAAACCAGAACTTAAAAAAACCAAACCAAAACAAACCCAAACCAACAAAACACCAAACTTTCCAATGGTAGGAGTTAGAAATATTACACCCAAAATATTACAAGAGTAACTGAGAATGATTGGTTTATTACAATAAAAATGAAGAAAGAGGACAACAAATTAATTCCAGAACTTGACACTACTGACACGATGAGGGAAGGTGAAGGACAATATAACTTACTAATACGACACGTATGTGCAGCGAATATATTGTAGTGATGGGAGGTTGCCAAAGGCTTTAAAAAGCATTCACAAACACACAAAAGCATTTCTATAAGAGCAGAGCTAAGCATCTCTCTGCAAATTCTGGAACTAATCACGCAGATTGTATTTCTTTCTTCCTTAATCTCGTGGTAAAGCAGATTGGGTGTTAGCTTGGGAAAGAAAGCCTTACTGCCACCATGAAATAGTCTTGGGCTTCCCTTACTACTTTACCTCACTCCTCCCCTTTCACTGCAGGAGCCATAGATACAGACAATATTTTTTCTTTCTCGTTCTTTCTTCCCACTGCATTGTTCTTAAGATTTTATGTGCACATTCAGGGGTGTTGAAGGTTGTTTTGTAACTAGGGGTGAAAGTTCTTGAATGTTGAGGACATGACGGGAGTCTGTAATCTCTGTTCTGTTTTGGAGGGAGGGCCAATTGTTGTGCCCAGGTGTGCTTACCTCTAGTCTGTGCTCCCATGAATATTATCTGCTTGTCATTTTAGTGACAAAAGCAATTAAATAAATTCGAGTCAGGGCACTGATGTTCTTTGAAATGAAGGGATCATACACATGCAGAGCCAGGGGGTTCCCCTGTGCCTCAGCATAACACAGATGTACCTGCAGCAGTGATGCCAGAGCCTGAGCCACAACACAGCGAGCTGATCTACCAGGTGTGGCTCACCAAGCATCATAAGGGTACATGGGAACAGGAAATGCTGGCTTTGAGGAGTGGATAGCCATATATTCACTCCTACAGGAATAACCAGAGATGGTTCTCAGCTAGCAGGGCTTTGCTGAAGGTAACTTGGGAGGAGGGTATTGCCTCAGGTAGCCAGCAGTACCTGCAAGGGGCTGCTGCAGATGCTGTTTTCCCCTGTATGAGCAGCCTGTGGATGGTTCTGCAGGATCCCAGATCTCTTCCTCTGGCAAGAGGAGCTTTAGAGAGAGCAGAAAAGAAACATACCTTCACAGCAGGGAGGAAAAAAGAAAGATAAGGCATGTGGCACTAAACAAGGAAGAAAATCTGTTGGGGGAAAAAGAAAAGTTGGCAGGGGGGAAAGCCAAGTCCAAGTACTGGCCTGTGAGTTGCACGAATTATCTGTACAATTAGGATAATAGCTTCCATGGCAGGTACTGTGGAAGAAATACCATAAGACTCCCAGAGACTCAGCAGAGACTCAGCTCCAGAAAAGAAAAACAAAACGATACACAGATGAGAGATCCCATCCTCTATTCTTCAACAGACCATGCTCTAGATTATGTGGTGATTTTTTATGTCTTCCATGTTTTTCTTTTCCTTTCTAATTGAGAGTTTTCTCTCAGCCTTTTTTTTTTTTTTCACTTTTGGTTCTGTGTGCATAAATCATTGAGGCTGGCACTGTCTTGTTGACTTCATCTGCACTAAGCAGTCTCGTGCAAAGTAGTACATGATATAGTGGCAACATCTGAACCATATTTCACATGAATGCTCATATATCATTGTTTGTAACACTGCAAGTGCACAGCTGCTGAAGACAATTACAAAATACCCTGCTGGAAGGATAGTGAGACTTATTTTGTGTTGTCGCCTGTTGTTCCAAATGGAAGTTTTCTTCACTGGTGCAAGTATGACCCCTTCCCTGAGCACTATACTGCATGGCCAGACACACGGAGTCTATCCTTTCTGTCTTTATGGTGCAATACCAAAATATGTTATAATACCTGACATAACTCCAACTGAACCAGCTCCAGAACTGGGAACAGCTTAGCTACATCAGCACAGTGGTATGCCCAGGCTAATTAAAATAGGGCAGAGGCTGCACTGATACAGCTATATTGTTCCTGAAACTAAGATATTATCTCAGCCAAAAGCTGCACTGTGCAATACAGATACACTCTCTTAAAACTGGTGA
Organism: Ptilonorhynchus violaceus; assembly: GCA_013397565.1. Classification (NCBI taxonomy): domain Eukaryota; kingdom Metazoa; phylum Chordata; class Aves; order Passeriformes; family Ptilonorhynchidae; genus Ptilonorhynchus; species Ptilonorhynchus violaceus. The sequence goes on along the minus strand of VZRJ01011678.1, from coordinate 954,247 downwards.
GAGATATGTGGATATGTTCTTTAAGATTCAGAGACATGCACCCATGAAATAACTTTCACCTTACCTACCTGTTTTAAATATTGGCACAATCCTAAAAGATTTTCATCTTTCCTCCCGGGTTTTCCCCTGCATTCCAACAGCTGCCGAAGAAAAATGAAAACCCACAACCAAAAGTGACACAAGGAGGGAGTTCAGAAAAGTTCTCAGCCAGTTCTTGTAAAAGTCTTGAACAGAAAGTGTCCAACCTTCCCACTAATATCAGACATTCTCCCTTGTTCATCACTGTCAAAAATTTGGCCTTTTTCTCAAAGCTGACCCTTTGTTCCAACATATGCACTGACTTAGTCCTTTTACTCCTGTGGTCCCCTATCTGAAAGAGAGGAGATTACAATTCACAGATCTGGGGAAATCACAGGGCAGGATTTAACCCCCCTGCCCCACCCCTGGCCCTGTGCCAAAACCTATCACTGCAGTGCTAACCCTTGCTCCGATCCAGCGAAGAGCATGCCCTTCTTTAGGAGCTGTTGTCTTTAGGACAACTAACAAACAAACAAGCTACCAGACAAACCATAAGAGATCTCTTAACCACCGCGTTTGTTCAGTATTTACTCACATGTCTCTGTGATGGTTCTTGGGCTCCGATATACCTTGGGCCATCGCTACTGGCTCCTCGAGAGTTGCCAGCAGGAGGGAGAGGGTAGCTGGATTTTACCCGGTCCAGACGATTTTCAGGAGACCTTCTTGTCCCATCTGGGGTGTCAGAAACTGATGCCTTATAGGGACTACCTAAAAGAGAGAGACTTGACAAATATTAAAAGGCTAAAAGCAGTGGTGTTTATTTGAAGGCCTTCAGGTACATCCAGGGCAGCCAAAGCTCGCTCGGTGGGGGAGCCTACACCCCAAGAGGACCCCCTGAGGTCCTCTCCCCAAGTTAGACCACCCAAGATGGACGACTGGTCATGAGTTGTCCATCCTTTTATAAGTTTGGTCCATTAGCCTATAGGGGCTAGCTCTTCCAATTACAGCCCCAGGTAATGAAGTAATTCCCCCGAGGTTTTTCCCCCTTTCACCAATGGTTGTTTACATACCTCGGGCCTGAAGCAGTAAAGTGTCCTTGAAGCCCAGGCCTGAAGATGGATTGTTTTGTCTAAAAGGCAGTAGATAACACTTTTATATGGGCTTTAGATTTACACACTAAGGATTGCAGGGTTACAAGTATATGAAAAATATAAAAGCCAAAATCCTAAGGCATCACTAGTCTATTCAAGATCTCTTCACATTGTCCTTATCTCTGCTGGCTTTAATTTTTTTTGTTCCTCTTTTCAAGTTTTTACAATGCATTGTAAGATGAATTTCTTATGCATATTTTTATAACAAACTTCCTTTTTTCTTGCACTTGTTATTTATAAGATTTCAAGGCTTCTTTCTACATGCTCTGTACTACTGATGCTACTGGAGTCTTGCAGCTATGCAGAGTTTTACTCAGTTCTTTTCCCTTTCATGATCATGGCTTGCTGGCTATTTTCTGCTTTCCACCCTATGAAAAATTGTCTTATCCTCTTCCATGTATGAGATGTACATGATTGAGCCTCCCAGCCAATTTCTCATTGGCCAGCTCTTTTCACATTGAACTGAAGCAAGTGATGCTTTCTGAATATGTTTGCTCTAGATGCTTTCAGTTCCTCTGTTGCTCTCAGACAGCGTTGGAGCTTTACAGTGGATCCAGGCTCAGCAGACTCAGCAGAACCAACAGAACTGGCTGCAGGAAAGAAAATATGACAGGCCAAAAGCACTGTTACTGGCCACTGGGTGACCTGTAGAAGCCACTTGGGAAATTTAAAACCAATTAAAATACCTGTAGAAACTTTTCAATTGGTGAATGGCTTGGTTCAAACATTAAATGAGACACCAGAGTGCCTATCCAAAAAGTTGATATTTCTAACAAATCTAATTAGGATCTACAGGTTTAAGTCTCAGGGGAGTGTTGTCGTTAAGGACTGTCAGGAGAATTCACACAGGAAAAATCAAAAGTAAACCCAACCCTTTCCCATCCATTCCAAACTTATTTATCTGTACCAAAAATCCTTTCCCTTTATTCTTTTCCTTGGGAAAAGAAAAAACCCAAGAAATTCTGTTATCAGATTTGCTTTTTGAAACACACTACCAGTAAAGATTTACCAGTGTGCGCTTTTCAAAGGACTGAGCTTGTTTCTAGAACCTTCTTTTGAAGCTTAATCATCTCCTAGAGCCAGCAGAAAGAATTTCTGCACTGCCCTACAAAACTTTATCTGGGCAGCTCCACAGCCATGACACCGAGTACGAAATAAGAGATATACTGTGCAAATTTATCAATAAAACACTGCTGGAAAAACTGGCATCTGGAAATGGATAGTACATAGGCAAAACAAGTAGAAAGTGTATTTAATAAGGTAGGATTTAATTTATCGTGCAAGTGCTCGTGCAAGTGGAGTTCATCACAACAATGTGGAGACAAGGAAGGGAAATACGTTTCTGACTCAAGTGGAGAATGTATCCTATGCTCATTAGTCTATTTCAGGGGAGCAGTTGTGTAATTCCCTAATCGAGGAACCCCCTCAAATATGCAGTGTTCCCCTGGCAACAGCCCAGGTCTCCTGGGCCATGCCCTGCTTGCATGTGTGTTTACATACTTTCAAATTTAAAAGTAGCACAGGAAATTGCATCTGCCTGTACTTTAATTTTCTTGATAAAGGTTAGGCAGTCACACCATGCTTATGAGAAGGTAGGGGCAGGAAGGAATCTTTTTCCATGTCAGCCACAATATCAGATTCTCCCGGCACATTCTGGATGTCAACTGCACCCGGAGGAGCAGGAAGAGCCAGACCAGTGCTGGAGATGTGCTCTCACAGCTTGTCAGCTGAGATGCCATGCAGTATCTCTCCTCAGATGATCCCACCAGCACAAGTCTCCTGGGGTAAGCCCTCAGGAAGTAACATAAACCAGTATTTCCAGGGAAAAACATGCATACGTGTAGCTTCATGAGAAGGAATTTCCTGTCACTTGACTTGCCTCGTCTCTACCATCAGTCCAGGCAGAAAGTCATCTTTCTACCTGGATTATAGCTGAAACGGTAATTGTTGCCTTATTTCTTCCTGAATGGTCCCTTACAGAATAACTCATGTCCTCATCATTTACTTCACTGCACATGAAATAAAATCAGGCATTTTCATTTCTTCTCATAAGGAAGGCCCATAGATCTGTGAAAAATTTCATTGCCCTAGTCAGAACATTTCCCTTTTGTGTCCTTTAATTAGATTAAAAATACTTCATTAACAACAATAACACACCAGGACATAAGAGTGACATCTCCCATCATGCATAATAACTCTTTTGGTCATTTCCAAGAAGTTTTCATTCCCTTCTGTTTTGTTTTGTTTTCGTTTGGGTTTTGAGTGGTTTTGGGGTTTTTTTGCTTTGCCTCTTAATTTTTTTTTATTTTTTCAAAACTTAATTGGATTTTTTGGGGGAAGAGGGACATTTTTTGGTGACATTTCTCCAACACAGGTCTTCACTAACAGAAAAAAAAAACAAAAAAAAAGCTGCCTAAGAGCAGCTTTGCAGCCATTTTTGACCTGGTCTGTACAGCCACTGCCAAAAGTAACTTCTGCTGTGTGGCTCAGCAATCACCCAAGTGCTGCAGCACATTTAAATCGACCTCCAGATGATGAGTAAAAATAAGTGAACTAGACATAAATGCAGAGGGTGAGTGAAAGAACAGGCAAGAGAGAGAAGTCCTCAAATAGATTATATGGGTCAAGTCGTGCAAGTGCTTTTATTACTGCTGATTAATTCTGTCAGCTGTTATGTTAATGTGCTGCATGGCATGAGCAGGCACCAAGCAAAAGTACAAGGAAGCTGAGACTATTTTCTAAATAAGGATGTGGCCCAGACTGCTTGAAATTATGTGTGTGTGTCTGTTCCTGGTGGAGTGATGATGGATGATAACAGGATGAGAATGAAATCTCTATTGCCGTGCTCTGGCAGTGCAGACACATCTCTCTCCAGACCCAAGGAATGAGAGGCAGATTGTTGGGGGTTTTTTATTGCCAACAGCAAGCCTTCAGAAATCTTGAGATCATCTGACATAATGTATTTTTTTTAAATAATAATTATGGATCCTGGGTTTGGTTGCCCTTTTTTTCCTGGACTGGCAGCATTTCTTTTTCAATCCTCCTATTTCCATAAGGGCTAGAGCTGTACTTAATAAAAGAGAAAGCTAAAACCTTACTGTGTGCCAAGAGCTGGGATCTTGGGAAAATTACAAACTGCATGAGTTTCTGATAACATTATGCATTATGTAACTTATCTGTAAGGTCAGACCTCAGGATGGGAAGCACAGTGAGAAGGACGTGTGCAAGCTGGGACAGGCTTCACTTGGAGAGATCCAGCATGCAGCAAAAGAGCACCCGAGAGGCTTTGGGAGGTAGTTGCAACACAAAGCTGGCATTTCAGCCAAGGAGGTGTTTAAGAGGAGGTGAGGACTGTCAAAAGGCATAGGCAGAGCAGTGCATGGGCTGCGGGAGGCAGCTACCAACTCCCCAGTGACAAAATCTCCCACAGACAGTGGTGTCACAGGTCACTGGTGTGGCCTCTTCTCCAGTATGCTGGGAAAGCAGCAGCTTTTTTCCCCGGGAGCCACATCCCTCCCTGGGAGCCAGGCTGGGAGTGAGGCTGGGTCCTTCTGGCACTGTGGCACCTGCCCCGGGCTGTCTGTCACCCACGGCCATCCTCACACACGTCCTCCACTCCTCTCCTCACAAACCAGGCACATGCATTGCTGCAGTGACAGGAGCTCCTCCACTGCTATAAGTGGTTGGGGTTTCTCCTTAAGGAAGCATTTTCCTCACCACGGCTCTGACACGGCTCAAGCCAGCACAGCCCATCCAGCTTTCCTGTGATGTGGGATCCGACTGCAGCTGTCCAGAAAAATTCCCCACTTCAGATGTGTGATGGGGACTTGAAGTGCTGCCTGCAGGGCCCTGAAGGAGTTGAACCTTGGGAGAGTTATGGCATGGTCAGGAGGGGACAATCCCCTAGGGCTAGGACAGGGTGAGGGTATGTTTCGCTAGGAGCCAAGAGGAGGGTGGTGCTCTGTCTACCTCCGGTTGGAAGGGCTGCGAGTGGGAAGCACACAAGAAACTCCCTACTTTTTACGTGTGCTGGAACACTGTGCTCAACTGTCCCCCCGGAGCCCTAGAGAAAGTTCTGGGGGTAACAGCACAGGAAAGCCACAGGACATGGCTTTCCTGTGGGCTCCTGAGCCAGGGGATCCCCTTGTCATGCCAGCATCACCCATTTCCTGTCCCCATGGGTTCTCCCCTCCTACTGTAGCCTTCAGGTTGCTCACTGCTCCGGAAAGGCCACAGTCCCAGCAGCCCACCGCTGGGGACATTTGTGTGGCAATAGTCCGGCTGGGAGCCTCTCCCGAGGAGTGAGGAGTGCCTGGGGTAAGAACAGGCTGAAAGTGGTTTCAGATAGTGTCTTGAAGAAGGGTTTGTGTTCCTCAAAGCTTGCTCACTAGTGTAATAAAATAATTAGTCTTGCCCTAGAAGCCTTGCCTTGCCTATAGCCACAGCGATAACCATCTGCTGCTGAGAGACACTCTTGCAATGAGTATTGTGGCATTATTTGGGTGTCTGTTACTAAGAGCACCTTGTTGCCACAGGAGACTTCCCTCATGCTTTTAGTAGTAGTTTGCATGGGCTCATGGGTTTGTGAGGGAAGCTCGATGCTGACTGATGCCTTACTTCCTTTTCACTTGCCATGTGCTTGGTAGAAGCTGCCCCATGCCAAGGAGGCTGCATTTCAGCCCCGAGCAAATATGTCTGGTCAAGTGGTGCAGACAATGTGGACATCAAGTCACTGGGACCTGTTTTCATCAACACTGGTGCTGTTTAATAGGCAATCTTTTTTTTCATTTGCCTGTGGCTACTAGGAAATTTTCTTTATTTTTTGTCTGCTTAAGTATGGATACAGTTGTAGATCAAAGAATAATCACATTATTTTATATAGATAAATTTTTATATATTTATAAATGCTTTTAATTAAAAATTATAAAAGTAATTTTTATATACAGATTTCCATGCAGGAAAAAAAAGAGAAAATGAATATACAGCTGGAAATGCAGATGTTGCCAACAGCTCCCTTCTTTCTGAATTTTTGAGATAGTATACATTGCTGCTCAGTGTGAAAATAAAAATATGTCTTGGATGTGGGTAGTTTTGGTGCCTGACACTTGGTAGATAAGTTTATTCTTTGTAAATTTGTAAAAGGATATTATGATAGTTTTATTTTCTCTTTCTTCTTGGGAAGGGGGCTAGAGAGACTGGATTTGAGTGTCAGGAAATGAAAAGCAGGCTTGAGAGGAGAAGGGTAGAGACTGAGAAGCTGAGAATATGACCAGAAGGCTGAATGCTGACAAAAATGGGAAGTAACCCCATGCTCTGGCAGATGTTTGAAGAATTAATTTAGCAGCTTTCAGTGCAGCTAGAAATGGTGTTAGTGTTTCTAAGTTGTTCAACAGGCTGAAGTTGTTCAACAGGTTGTGAGGGAAGGCAACTCCAAATTGCTGGAGCAGGAGCATGTAGCACCGATGGGACACAGCACAAAAGAGCAGGAGTGAAGAAATACAGGGTGAGAGATTGCATTGCACAATGGAGATGCTAGGTGTTATCAGGAGACTGAGTGAATGAGTTACTCAGAGGGTGGTCTTCTCCTCCTCCACCTCATCTCCTCTGTGTCTCTGATATTTCTCTAAATTCAGCTTCACAAACTTTCAGCCTTTTCAAGCCCAACGATGGGTGAGTCAGTAGGCTGAGGATGGAGCACATCCCTTTAAGCTTCACCAGTTCCCCCACACTGTCCTGTCCTTCGGTGCTCTCATCCCTTCCAGAAGAGGAAGCCATGAATTTTGCTGCCAATACCAAGGATCTTGGCACTGTCAAACCTACATCAGTAGCAACTGATTTTTCTGACCACTTGACTTCTCTTGGTTTTGGAAGAAGATGGTCAGAGATACCTGAAAGTGAAAGAAAGTTGAAAGATATTTTGCTTCTGACAACAAAAACCATCTCACCTGTGGTAATTTTTTGTAACTAAAAATGGACTCTGAACATGTGAGAACATCAAAACTCTTCTTAATAGATAACATGCCCTTTCTGGTTACTTGACCACTTTCTTCTGGAAGACTACTACCATTTTTCTTCTGCCCCCTTTGTAGCCCCATTTTTAAGGGAACGAGGCTTAGCTAACCTCGGATCTCACACGTATAGCAGAAAAGCCTTGAAATCTGATCTGCCAAAAGAAAACATATCCTAACTCTGTGAATTCATTTCAGAATATGGACTTTGTGGCCTGCCAGTGTAAGAATAACAGAAGCAGAAGGGAAAAGGCATGTTTTAAACTGACAGCCTGTATATTTTATTCCTAATGCAAAAAGACAAATTGCTACATGAGTGAGCATGCACCAGAATGTGATTAAATCTAAATCCAGTGCACTCACCTTCTTCACAGCAGGGGCTTACACAGAGTTCTATTCTGAGTGTTTCTGTCTGTTTGTGGAAAAAATAGTTGGTATTTTGTCAGAAAGCCAGGCCAGGCAATATATGCAAAATCTTTTACCCAGATTTCTATCTGTTTTAATCCTCTACAACATAAAATTTGAATTTGTGATGAAACAGAAGCATCCTGAAAATATTTAGGGCCACATTCATCAAAAACAGAACCTTTTTCTTTCACTCAGCTTCAGAAACATCAAGCATAGTTCCATAGTGCAGTTTTTTTAGCTTGTAAATGTGTACAAGGGCTCTGACACTTTATCTTCTCAAGGAAAGACTCTTTCAAGTTGATCAAAATGAGATTTGTTATCTCATGCAAAGGAAAATAAGACTTTGGAGTCACTAATGAAAATTGTGAAAGAGAATGCTGCTAAATGCAGTGGATTATTGCAAGGATTCATTTTAGGTGCATAGTCATGTAACAAAGTACAAGTTGGCTCACCAGCTGTCAAAAAAAGGTTTCCAATTTCTGCTGTAAGCAATACAAATACTAATATAGATAAACAAACTAAATAGAGCTGTTAAAAATTAACATTAATGTAAACAAGAGCAGAATCAGGCACAAAAAAAAGAGAAATAGTAATTTCCCTCTGCAGACAAAGTTGTAAAAGAACACCATCATGAAAATAAAAGTTGTTAGAATACTTTCACTATTCATCACTAATGGCTATTTAGGGATGTAAAGCTTCTATAGTATGTATGGAAGGAAGCTGACTCTAGACAACTACAAATCTGGGGAAGTCCACTCAGGCTAATGTATGCACATCAGGGAGGCTCTATTTATGGCAATGGTCGTTAGCAGGATGATCCCATAAACCTGAAACTAATATTATTTCAGCGAAAAATCACAGTTTGTTTTGCAAATTACTTCAGAGCAGCACCAGACAATTCATAGGCAAAATTTTCTTTGACATCTACAGTAGCTTAACTGAGTAAAAACTGAAGTCTAAATCAAAGACAGAAAGTCCAGTAAGCAGATCCCATTTCTTGTTCTGCGTGATGACACTTGTCTTGTTTGATTCCTTACCTGTAAATTGGTGAAACTCCGTGTGAATTTTTGAATAGGGGTTTTCAGGGAAAATCCCAGGTGCTGCAAGAATAAGTAGGTGGCATGTTTCCCCCTGAGTCAGCTCTCAATCATATCTCCAGAAATTCTGAAGGCATTGCTGATGGCCCTGTCTTTCATTCAGTGCTAACCAAAAGCCTGACCACCTCTGACCAGAATCTGGGTCACCAGTGATGCTGGTGGGGCCCCCTTTTCTGTGTCTGTGTCCCTGGTGCCAGCGAGGGGTGAGGCTTTGGCCCCTGTTGGCTTTAGACATTTCCCTGCATGAACAGTGGTGGCAATGCTGGTACCCTGGTGGAAACTCTGATTCACCCGCTGTGGTTTTGTTTGTGGAAAGTTTCAGATCAAGCTGTAAATTACAGCTTAGTGATCACTGTATTTGTATTTAGTGCCTTCAGCTGCCCTCTCAAGAGTAAGGCTGTGCCTTCTTCACCTACCACAGATTGTGGCTGAACTGGCTTTTAAATAAACAATTGCCAGGCAAGAATTTCCTTCTATTATTTTGCTGCATCCTTCAAGTTTCCTTGCTATTTGCAGAAGCAAAGGTTTTGGCCAAAGTTGAAAGAAATGATGCGAGATACAGTTACCACTGAGTTTCGGTATCTTGAACTAACTCTTTCCTTCCACATCTGTGCTTGCACATGTTTCAGAAATACAATTGGAGAAATCAGCTAGGCTTACAGCTTGATCCAAATCAGGAATCTAAATATTTCACTTTTGTGATTGCAGTTCCAATTTTCTACAGTTATAATGCTTTGGAGAATAGATCTTTACCAAGATTTAAATATAGCATAAGATGTGTTGGGGAAAAATAGAAGTAGCAGAAAAGGATGTGCTTTCTCCATGTCTGGCACAAATAAAAGGGCTGGCGAACAGCTTCTGGGCTACTTGGTTTTGATAAAAATCAAAGTGATAAGTCAGAAATATGGACTGGGCCACATTTCAGATGTTAAGACCTAAGGTGGAGTAAACAGACCATGCTTGAATCCACATTTTTTCTTAACATCTTAGCATTTGAAAAAATGGTGTATACATACACACAAACACACACACACACACACACACACATATATGTTTCATTTTTGATTGAATCAATTTGTCTTCTCATTTTTGCCTGTTGTTTGTTTAACCTACCTCCATTACATAAGATGTAAGAAGGGCATGGTTTGTAGAGAAGGAAAGGTAAACGAAAGATGTTTAGAAGATGTTCAGTGCATGCAAGGCCAGAGTTTATTTGTTTCTTCCTGTAGCAGCAGCAAGCCTAATAAAATGTATTGCTTCTGTTCACAGACCTCATCTCAACTGCTGCATAATTGCTGCTCTCTGAATACCACATTCTGTGCTCTGTAAACATCATGGCCATTTCAGGCTGTAATCTTTAAAAATAAGAGATAAGCATTGAGATAAGCTATATCAAAAGTGGGAAAAATACATGTATTCTTCAGATCACACACAGTTTTTCTCAAGCTGGTCTTGGCACATGTATGTGTTTTTGAAGTAATTTAATGCCACACAGAATCTGGATAAATCTGAATTTTGTCAAGGTGCCATGGAATAATCAGTAAGGCGAGATGCTGAAATCAATACCACCCAGAAAGAGGCAGTTTCCCATCTCACAGATACCTACCAAGGCACATCAAGTTCTCTCCTGCACGTCTCTACATTGGCACACAAGTCACCTCCTGCTAAGGACAATCAACCCAAGTAATACTCCTAGAAGATAAAAAGGACTTTCTCTTCAGGCTACAAGTGCTACAGCGTTGTCTGAAATTGGGGTTTGGGGTCTGGTGCTTAAAAGTAAATTGGGCTGTGATCTACCCATTTATGTTTCATAATTAGCCTGGATCAGGTGTCATGTAAACTTTGGTTGTAGGGGCCATCCCACCTTGTTCAGTCTCTTAGATCATGCTTGGGTGTTGAATGTGACACAGGTACAGTGCTGCTCAGTTGGAAAACCTGTCTGAACACCAACTTAATGGTGTGGGGGGTGACTGTGAACTGAAGCTGGCACAACTGTGGAAGGAGATCACTCCTGTCAAGAAGACAGGAGATTCTGTCTTCTTGATGACTCAAAAGAAAAGTCTGAACAAGACCTTTGGAGGAGAGTCTCTGCTGCTATCCTTGTCTCTTTGCAGAGAGGAAATCCACTTGATACTGGCCATAACTGCAGCTACAAATCTGCTTCATATATATGTTGTCACTAGACAGGGCTTTTTAAAAAAGTAGCAGTAATCAATTTGCTGTGTTTAAGCTTGACAGACTTTTGTGGTCAATGTGTCCTTATGGGAGCTGATGTTTCCAGGTTGTTGTTACTGGAATGCTGCAGCTGTGCTTTTAACTCTTAGAAGACTGGAATCACTCTATTTTCCTGTTCCTCTCCCAGCAGCTTTCACATGGGATGTCATAACCAAGGTGCTGCAGAGCCCTCTGGCTTAAAGACGCAGTGGAGCTCTTAAGCTTGGTGCTAAAGTGCTCCATTGGATTAAGATAATGTCTAATAACCCCTTGGCGAATCTTATCTTAGCTGCCCAAAGTTTCTCAGATAATAAACAGCAGTTCAAGAAAGTGAAGATTTCCATTCAACATCTGCCTTTTAAGAGTTTGGAAGGCTGCTGTGCACCAATGTATTCATGCATCCTGCAAATACCACAGATTGAGGGTTCAAACCATAAGCAACTGTACTATAAATGAACAAGTCATTAATCACTCTGTCTTATCAGTTTATTTTTCTTTTTCTGAAAAGCTGTAATCATCCAGTCGTCCAACAGGCCTTGGATGTCTCTGAGTTTTCAGCTTGCTGAAAAAAAAGCACTGGAGTTTCTTTGTGTAAAAATGAATGTAATACTTTCTGTCCATTCTTGGTACCTGGGATGGAGCCTTGGGACAAGCAGGCTCCATTTGAAACACATTTCTCTAAGGGAATGTGCTTGGTCTTGTTTTTGATAAGTCTCAAGTCATTACAGACCTACAGAAACCGAATGATTCCTTACCAAACCATGAGACATTCTTATCATTTAATTGCATCTTGAACTCTTCCTTAAAAACCTGGAGCAGGAATAGAAAAATGATTGGAAGAGTCATAGAAAGGCTTGTAATTTAAAACAAAGCCAAGCACTCTCTTGTACCAGCTCCTCCTACAGATCCTTCCCCTTAAGCAACAGCAGTGTTCTAGAATTATTTCTCCCATTTTTAAGTTAGCAAAAAAACAACCTTGTTAGAATGGCTATTCATTTAGGGTTTGTCAAAAAATTATATATTTAAAAAGTGAGCTTGAATTTAATTAAAGAGTGAATTCCAAAATTAATTAATTAAATTGAATGAAATTGTCCTGTGAATACTGTTACAGACACCTCTGTGGCTGCCAGTACTTAATCCCTTTGGAAGAGAAAAAGCATCTATGTGGGATTTTAATTTAGTTTAATGAATCCACTTTAAAGAAAAATAAGAATTAACTTTCCTGGGTGTCCTCATTTGTACATTTTTCCTTCCTTGTTGTTTACTGTCTTCACTTGAAGACTACTCCCCTGTTGTGGGACAGCTCTTATGCTGTTCAGATCCAGCCCCTTCCAAATGGGAGAAATCCTGTTCTGCAGTTACATATAAAGATTGCAAAATGTGAACATTGCTGGAGGGCTTTTTTGTATGTGTAAAGCTTAACATTGAAAGTCATTCTATCTGCCTGTTGTAGAGTTCAGCATGGGGAAGAGCGACAAATTCTCTGAGCAGCCCGTGAAAAATGGAGGTTAAGCTTTCAAGGCCATTTCAGCCTTCCCAAAATGAGTTTCAATAATCTGTGAGACATCATGGAAGAATGAAAGGGAGTTTCAAAACAGCCTTACTTTAAATAAAAACATACTTTGGCAATGCTACATGAAATGAAAACTGACGTGCTTGACCATCATATTGACATGTTCATCAAACCACTCAACAGACTGCAAATATCCATGCAGACTCAGTGCCAAAAGCTGGAGCAGACAACCAGATGTGGAGCAGACTGCGGCTGAGCCTGTCTGCTCACCCAGCAGGGATGGGGAGAAGCTGCTTTGTTGGGGCTACAATCCATCAGTTCCTCTCTGGACATTCCCAGCAACAGAGACACCAGCGTCCCTTCTGCTTGTGAGATGTTTATGGGAAGAGGTTTTCTTCTATTGGGTGATGAAAAGCCCACTAGGGAGAGTGTTCTAGCAGGAGCACAAGAAATTTTAGGATGGGGAGTGGTGCTACAAAATACCAATTCTCTGCAAGTATTCAATGTCATACAAATGTGTGAAGCTGAGCGAATGTTTACTGGGTGTGAGTGTTCCAGCACATTCCTTGATCAGATGTCTGTACCTCAGGGAACTGGGCTTCTAGTGAGATTTTGTATCAATTTAAAATAGACTTCAATTAGAGCCACTTCCAAGTTGCTTTAATTAGTGACTATTTGTGCCAATAAGATTGCTTGCTAAGATATTGCCAGGAAGCACCAGTTAGTGCAGCCCTGAGCAGCTTTAAAATCTGATATAGATAGATAGATAGATAGATAGATAGATAGATAGATAGATACACACACACACACATGTACAATGTCTGCATACAGGGTGCCAAGACATAGCTCAGGGCACACAAATTTCACAAGCATAGGAATAACAGATATGATTACTGTAAACACACTGCAAGCAAATATGCTTAAAAACCTCAGAGAAATTTTTTTTTTGCAATCTGTATTACAGATAAGTGCCCTGATGCAGATCACCAGGTATCTAAGTCTGACAACCAACGTGCCATTAGTCATTGGCTGCACTTGTTCAGCTCTGAGTAATGATGAAATGCTACAAGAAATAATTCAATCACCCAGTTACAGTAAAATAGAGGCTAACATCGAAGCAAAGGGACTGACAAGAAATAACAATTTCATGAGAACTTAGTGATATAGCCAGATTAATTTTTGGGCAGCTAATGGTGTGTAATGATGTCATTTAGCTTTGCAAACAATGTATGACCCAAACCAGAGCTCTGGGGAAGCTGCACCCTCAGCCAAGGAGCCAGCCGCCTCTACCAACCCCCTGCCTTAAAGCCCACAAATCTGTCAATCCAGTTTTTACAAGAGTTGAATAGTGGAAGGTCACTGACTTTCTTTGTAAATCAGCTGAGAGAAAATAGGATGGGTTTGAAAAGTAAAGGGAATGCAAACAAGCCGAGGAGAAAGAAACGAAAGAACTCAGAATGATGACTCTGAGGGAAAAAGGAACATTCTGAGTAACAACAACTTTGTGATTGTCAAAAGAAGTGTAAATAGTGTTCTGTAAATATTAGTAAACACTGAAATAAGGGTCTGGTCCTGAAGCACACAGTGCACATATGAACATACTGTGTTTAATGAATCAGAAATATCTGTCTTACCACACACTTAAGGAGGGGGAAGTTTGACCAAAATAGTAAAAACTAAATTGAAAAATTGCAAACTGAATTGTGAACTGAAGACTCACTCTTGAGCCACTGAAGACTGGCATAGGGGACTGTGACACACAGGTTTATAGCTAGGGAAATGGAGTGACATTCTCATTTCACTCAGAAAGCTGTACCACTCCCACCAGCTCCCTCCTGAATCAGGTACGTGCTCTCCTTCATCTCACTGTCTCACCTTTCTCATCTGCTTACACTGAAAACTTTCAAGTGTGTATCTTTCCATGTAGTTTATATTAACCTCTTCATTTAGCTGCTGCTGGGAATCATTTGGTTTTCATTATTCTTAAAATTGCATAATAACAAAAAATATCTCAATAGAAACAGAAAGAAAGAGCTTTGGGTGCCAGAGCTGCTGTTGTGCTTTGACCTTTTTCCAAGCACAGAAGTGTTTTGCTTTGTCTCAGACCAAAAGCCACCTTGCCCACACTAACGCATGCTCCCAACATAAAATGGGATTTATTTCTCCCAGAGGCAGCAAGCTGAATCAAGAGTCACCACAGGGGCAGTGATGTTAATACATTTAATCATAAACACAGCGTTGTTCTGTGGTGGGTCTCCACAATGACAGCCCAGGTTGGAGCTGACCTGGAGCACAGGGAGCTCCCACACGTGCTACATCCCCCTCCCCGTCACAGGTGACACGTCCCTGCTTCTCTGGGAACAAAGAGTGAGTGTGATCTCCTTGGAGGAGATGGATTTTACAGCTCAGCCCCTCCCAGAGCCACCTTGTCACCCCCAGGAAATGCTGTCATGGGTAAATGAAGCCCACCAGAAGCTGAAGTCTGATTCTTGGTAATTCATGGACGAATATGAGGCTGCCCCAGCTTTGCAGACAGTGTGAGGCTGAGGTCCAGACACAGGGAGCAAAAATAACTCTTTCAGAAAACTGTGAGCTTTCTTCTTGCCCATAAAATCACAGGCTAAGCCCAGCTATGAAGGAACCGAACATAATGGATGTATTTTCTTGCACTGCATTATAACGGGATAGCTGAAGGTGCGGATTTAATAGTGAAAAGAAGTGATGTCCTGCTGTACTGTGATGCCTCTACTATACTCTGCTCTCTGCCAAACAGCTCTTGGACATGATCACTGCTTGAAGGGTTATGGAAAAACATTTTAATGAGGAAATGCTACTCACTTATAACACAGTTTGCCTGCACATGGAGGTGAGGGATGATTTTTAAAGTTAAAATGGGTTGCTCACCTCCTGATTCACAATGGGAGTTAAATGACAGATAACACACTTTTCCCCTCTGCACCCAAATTGTCTTATCTACATCCTCTGTGTTTTAAAAAATCTGACCCTGGGCCCTACTGTGCTATTTAGACTTACTTTGCAAAAGACAAAAATAGACACAAGAGCTATTTCTGCCTTTCACAAAGCGATTCTAGTATTTCTTAGCTTGAATCCTGAGACACGTATTTCCTTCTCTCCCTTCCAGCTCCCTCTCTCTGCGCAGGATCCACACAATTAACTCCGTGGTTTGCAACTGCATTTTTCTTCCTGTCAGATTATTCTCCTCCATTGTACAAAAAAATCCTTGTAACTGATCTCAGGCCCATCTCAGTGGGCATATTTGCATAAATGTCACCACGGCGGTGCAGGAATCCTTTCAAAGGAATTGGATTGTAGAAGCCAGGTGATTAGTTCCAAAATTTATAAAAGACTTTTCATTTGCTTGCAAATATGCCAAGTATATCATTCACAAAGCAGCATTTTCAATATAGCAAACAGTTAAGAAAATCTGTCTTTAGAATTCTTTTCCACCCTCTGTATTACAGGCATGCTGTATTAAAATTGATTAAAAATGAGAATACAGAGGCATGTACCTTTGCATATGTACATTAGCATTCCCTGCTCTAGTATTCTTTCAAGTGAGTGTAATATCATATTTCAAAAAATTGCAACTAAGATGCAAAATGTCAAGTATTGATCACTAAAAGTTTATTAAATATTATAACAACCATATCAGGAAAAATAATAAAAATAAAGGTAACCTGGACCTACAGATTTATAAGAAATACACCATTTCTACACTGCAAAATGAAAAATGCACTCTCCTCTTCTTCAGTTTTATATCCTACTGTTCCTCCATAAATTATAAATGGTAAAAGGTACTGTCTGTAATGCCCATAATTCATTATAACATCATATACTTTCCAATAGGGAATATTCTAACACCTTCTTTGGTCATTTTTTACTGAGCAGAGCATAATAAAGACTATGAGATGAGCTGTTTTCATTGCAGATTAATATTCAAACTTATGTCCATTTAAAAAATGCAAAACCAAAAAGAAACATCTGTTTTGACTTAATGACACTGAATTTTGGCATTTAGAAATTTAAAGATTTTGACTTATGAATTCCCATGCTTTTTAGAAAAAGAAGCCCCTTCTCTTCCTCCCCCCACCCTAAAATCTCAAATCTAGAAAATATTTAAAGCAGCATGTAAATATTCTCTTTTCCCCCTGCTTCCCTCCCAACCCCACTTTCCAGCTGTTTTCTAACAATTTCCAGTTGTAGGGAAGATGTTCTGGTTAAACAGAATGGAAAAAAGTCATTATATACAATAAAGCTCAAAAAACGTACAGGTGTTTGCACTTGTGTGTCTGTGGGAAAGATCTTCTCTATTCTTCATGTGCCCTCAAGAGACACAGACTTTGAAATAAAATGCTTCAAGCCATGTGTTCATCTCCCTTGTTCTGTGCTGGTCCAAATACATCACTGGACTGATCCTCTTTACAGTTAGAGCCACGCTGAGGAAGCATTTCTGCAGTCTGAAGGGAACCTGTAGTATGGTGAAATAGGAACATCTGTGAAATAGGAACCATCCACTTTAAATAGGGATGGCAATATTTCCTTTCCTTCCCACAATCTCAAAGTGTTTTGAGATTCATGGAGAAAACAGAGCCATAGAATAAGATTGCATGACATGTTTGATTTGCAATTACTGATGCCCACAGTACAGAGGGTTTTAGCACTCATAACAAGGTCTAAAGAGAGAATGAGTGAAAATGCAAGCTTTGTTTCTAAGTAGGGCTGTTTTTGAAGAATTGTCATCACTGTTCTTCATATGTCCCTTGTTAACTTGTTGCCTTGCATCTGAGAATGAGATGACTCCGTTTGAGACTGTGTTGGTTTGGGATGACCCGAAGTCCCCAGGAACCAGCAGTGGTCACCTGGAAAGTAACTGAAACTTGAAATGTTTCACTTTCTCTCTCCTGGCTTGAGCATGTTCACCTGAGTAATTTTTGCTTTCCTTAAAGGAAAACACTCCTGGCTGTTGAAATGGACACAGATGTGTGTGCAGGTACAAAGGCATCAGCAGCCTTGGGATGTCTCTAACACCACTGAATTACCCAGGCAGAATGCATGAGGCATAGGTAAGACCCAGAGCTGCTCTTCATGTCATGTCTACTTCTGAAATGGTCTGATAGGACTTCTAAAATAAGAGTCTGGTCAAAATGCATGACCAGAGTACAGTAAAAGGTAACTTTTCCTTGATCATCTCATTCCATAAATGACTAAATACAGATTTATGAGTAATTGCTTGTAATTTTTCATTGTCCTCTGGTTATCTTTCTACTTCCTCTAGGCCAAGAATCCTCTTGCCAGTTACCTATGCTGATATCAGAGCTCAGAAGACATGCTTTGTGCTGGATCTGGGTGGATACTCACTCCTGCCATCCCTGGAGAAGTCTGGTTTGGGTAACAGTATAACTGGGAGGATTGGTAGGTCAACGGGGGTCACTGTGTCACCCATACTGGAAGGAGATTCCCGCCCTGTGTCTTTTGGCCAAAGGAATTGACAGTGCCTTCTTCCAGGAGAGAGCTCACTCTTGTTAGCAGCAGAACAGCAAATGTAAATGTGTTACACTAAACATTTCCTACAGCGCAAAGAGCTGGAAGAGCTCGTTTCTTAATTATTCTTCATTAATTCTTCCTGGTTAATACTATGGGGGTCTTCATACTGTGTATAACTCATTTTAGAACAGCAGAATTCCATGTGCTGCCCTTGGAGGAGCATTTTAGCAGCAATACTCCTGGACTCTTTGTTAGTCTTCAACTGTTTGTGGGTATATTTATCACATATTTTGCTTCAAATGCAAAATTATTCTTCTGCATTGTATAATCTGTTAGTATTGAACTTTTCTTGACTAGGCTGGCAGGACCAGGGGAGGATGAACAGAGATAGCACAGACTGTAGCTTTCCTTCCTCAAGTGGGATAGTTTTTTTTCCTTTTGTTACAGCTGAGATAATCCCGACATCTGTTCCAGCCTGTGCTAGCAACCATCAGGCACAGATGGACAATCCGGTACCTGGAGACTGCTGGGCTGCAGAGGGGAATTAAGCACGTTTTGTTTCTTTTTCATGGATCCACAAGGCTTATAGAAAGGAAAATATGTGATATGGCTTGCTGTGATAGCCTAAGCTTCTTCCCAGTAGATTCCATTTGGTGGCTTTACTATTATGAGGACTTCATGGTTAGTTTCGGCTGGAGCGGTGTTGGGAAGTTAATTGGTTTTTATTCAAAGCAATTTTATTGTGAAGTGACAGCCGTTCATGAGCTAAGATGGATTGGCATATAAATGCATATCCTGTTCCAGGGAAGTTTGTATTTTACAGGTCGATTCAATGAGTCAAGCTTCAATCCACTATTGCACGGGTTGTCATAACAGTAAGGACTGCAAAAGCCCACAAGGAAAACATCCACCTAATCTAATGGCAGCTGAATATGCAATACTGTGGAAATGGCCAGTTCTCTCTGCAAATTAGTGGCAGGTAGAAGTGACTTTCACTGGCTGTAACTTTCCTTTGAAAGCAAAAATACTGCCTGTCAAAAGTGTCAATCTATGTTGCCATTTAATATTCTGAAATGTAATTATTTTCCCAAAAAAGGCAATTCAATTCTAACCATCTTTCAACGCCTGTCCACTGGAGTCAATGGCATTCCAGAGAGAGACTGAGATCAGGATTTTGCCCATAATCACAATCTACCTTAAAATGTCACTGCTGCTCCTGGTGTCAGTAAAGGCTGCCACGGAACTAGCCCCATATTTAATATGACTTGCTACAGTAGACAAGGACAAATTATTCCAGAAAGGGTGGCTAAAACATGCTCCTGGGGTTTTTATGGTTGCATGGTGTAATCCAGCCCTTGGCAAATCTGTTGCCCTACCAGTATTTTTCCAGTTGGCAATTCTCATATAGATTTGTTCCAGCTCTGAACAGAGGTGAACTAAGACTGGATATAGTATATTGCACATATATCTCTAAATCTGAAAAGGTACTTCTGCTGGATTAATAGCCTGATGTAGAAAAAGGTACAAGCTGTACCTGTTCTAGCTGATGGTGAATGTGGTAGAACTGCTCTGTGGAAATAAAATTTTTTTAAGGCCTATTATAATTGACAGAAATTGGAAACAAAATGTTTCTAATTTTAGATTGCAAAATATGGAATTACATATTTAACACCTCCAAAACTGTGCTGGAGACAGATACATTTGTGGAAATGCACAGAGAGGTGCACAGTATGCAGGCCATGGTACATGTCTTCAATAAATCAACAATTGTGTATGCCAATCTTCACAGCATTTCAGTGTCTGCTTTGCAAGAGCCAGAAGCAGGTATTGAGGATGTGGAGAGCCTGTATTTTCTATTCACAAGGCTTTTTAAGGTTGAGTGCTTGGAAAGCTTGAAAAGCCAAGGCTTGGAATCTCAGGTATGCCTTTTTGTGCCTCTGAAGTGTTTGAAAATACCAGCTCCCAAGCTGCGCAAGCAGTTGGGTTTTTCTTAGATTCCCTCATTACAAATTAAACTTTGTGTGTGTGTTAATTAAACTTTGTGAACTGACTAATCAAAATTCATACTATTTTTTGAAAAATAAAAATGAAACCCCACGGTGTAATTCTAGATACTTTTAAATAGTTTGTAAAGCTTGTAACAAGCAGCTGTTGAATCACTGCTGCAGTGAAAAGACTAAAAATTGAATTGTCATTAAAATAAAATCAAGGTAATCAACACATTTGAATAAACCCTTGAATACCTTTCTTTCAATATACCAACTTTTAAGACATGAAGTACCAGTCTAGCATACATGCCTAAGTTTGCTTTATTCTCATTATTCTCCATGTGTCAGAGATCAAATACTCCTTTGTGGAAGATTTAGGCAGTCCTACAGGGGGTTGTAGGAGCCTGTAAGATCAGTGCCCTAAATTTGAGGTGTTTTGTTTCATTTCAGTTACAGCTAGGTGGGTAAATGGTAACAACTTAGTTAATTTGCTTGGCTTGTAGGCAAGAACCTAGTTATTTCACAGTTCTTTATCACTAATAGTTACTCTAAGTTTTGGGGAAGGTGGATGCTCTAAACAGAAGCATCAAGTTTTGCATCTGGTGGTGAGACCTTGGGATGGAAACAGCATTGCGGTAAGGACGTGCTAGAAATGTGTTTAGAAATATTCAGGTGTTTATTAACAGTTCATAAATTCCTGATACTGGGGTGTATCTGTTGTATTAACAATATTGATCCTGAATCTACAATTCAGTGATCACTGGTTAACTATGGGCCATTAGTAACTCAACCAACCTCTTCAATGCTGATTTGGTTTAAAGTGTGTGAGCTGGAACCTGTTGTTCCAGGTGATGTGATCCACTTGTTCTTGATCAACAAATGGCATGGTATGTTTTGCACTTGATTAAAAACCCAAGATTTTTTGATCCTTTACACTGTGTAGTACTTCTCAGACAAATTTTAAATTAATTGTATGCAGTAATTCTTAAATTTATAATCAAAACTTGATCACTCTCAGAGAAAAGAAAAAAGTAGAAGACACTAAAACTAAGTTTCTCCATGAATGGCTCCATTTTCCACTCCTCACAAGTGCTTAGTAGTGAACAGTGCAGAAGACAACCAAAATGAGAAATAAAACAACCATGATGGGTTTCCTCAGAAATAAAAAAAAAATTCTCACAGATTACTACTCAGATTTCACAAGTGAACATTGACTTAAAATATCTGTGCACTTATTCTTTCAACCCCTTGTGAACTCATTACTGATGCTTTCATGAATACACAGCACACCAGAGAATAAAATCTCTTTTGAGAGCAATTTGTGGAGTTTCACAAATGTCAGTGATTAGGATCTTTGCTGTTCCTGTGTTAATCTAAAAAATTTTACATCAGCAATACTTGAATAGAAGCAAAACAGGAAATTAATAAAACCCCATGAAAATCTTTTCAGGGTATGTTACTAAAGCTGTGAATCAGATGAGGAACTTGTCTAAACAGATTAATTTCAACAGTACATAGCTTGTACAAAGTCATAATGATGTACACATACCACAGCCAAAGTACTTTTGTTCTTTGAAAGGCTCTATTAGAGGTAAAAATCTGTAGAGACAAGTTGGTGAGCAGCCCCTTGGCCCCTGGGATATTGTAAACACCACCGAGTGCTGTTACCAACCTTTAGGTGCCACAGGCGGCCGTGCTGGCCGGAGAAAGGCATATCCTCTCCCCAAAACATCCCATCTGAAAGGAGAAAGTGCTTGCTAGCTGCCTTTTTTTTTTTTTTAATGGAGATTTGGATGATTCAAACTCCAGACATTTGAAGAAAATAAAAATGTTTGAATGCCTTATGAATGAGTCACAATGCAATTTTGGATCCGTCTTTTGGCATGACAAAGTATCCATTGTAGAGAAAGGATTTCCTGATCTCAAAAATGCTACTGAATCATTGGCTTATAAGGGCAAACTTTTTTTTGCAAAATCTCTACCATTATGAAATATCTTTTTAAGCTTTCCATTTGAGACACAGCTTGGGTTTTTTTGTCAAGCACTCTCAGGAGTATATACTCTGCATTTTCACTGTTGCAAGTTCCTATAATCAGACTGCTTGGAAAGGAAAAAGAAGCAACAACTAATTTTTCACGGAGGGCAGGCAGAAAGATTTGGAATTTGCTACCTGGAGACCATTACTCTAACTTTCTTGAGTTTCTGACTTAAAACAGCCTGCATTTCTTTTCCAATAAGTTTCATTTTTACGATGATCTTGCCTAGCTTTAAGAAAAAAAAAGAAATATAGAATGCTTACCTATTAAGAAATGAAATGAGAATGTAGTAAAAGAAAACAAAAGTGATAAAAACCCAAGTGATAATAACCAAGCAAACAGAACAAAAGTTCATGAAATCTTGCTCATGTATTTAGAATAAATGAAAAATGTCAGAGATCTTGATGTCCCTTCTAAAACTTCCCAGAGCTTGCACAGTGTGTCATGCATTAATTTTGCACTCTATTTTTACACTAAAGAACACATATGTATGTATGCATTCATGCATTTGAATTTGAACATTCAGAAATTTGGTATGTTCAAAACATTAGCACTGGACAGCTTAAAAAATGTCATTCTTTTTGCCTGTTGTTCGTTCTCAAGCTAGGATATGGGAAAAACAATGAAGTGATTCTACCACTCTGGGAAACACTTTGTCAATATTTTTACTTAGTAACAGGCTGGCCAGTCGTCTCCTGAGACACCTGAGATAGGTTTTCCAGTTTTTATTGAAACTTTTATGCTTCCTAATTGCATTTTGCCTTTATACATTTAGCATCAAATAATGACTTGACTTACTGGTGACATAGGAAATCAGCCTTGTGGAATCAAGACTTGGACTTCAGGGAAATCCGAGTTCCAAGTGCATTCATAGTTGTCAACAGAAATTTACTACCTGATTGCAAGAGCTGAGATGGCTGAACATTGCTTCTTGAATAAGAAAATACTGAGCAGTATGTGAACCTTAACAGGTCATTTCAGAGTTGTGCTTACTACCTATGTACGTGCTGTATCTAAGTGTTTCCTAGTTTGGACTAATTTCCAGATTCTAGACTATGGGAAAAATAGTTCTGAGTGATCCATGGATCACTGCATATTTTTGGTTCAGTGGGTATCTTCATACACTACCTTTTCAAATATATGGGAGAGAGCAATCAAGTCAAGATTTGTTTATTTTATCTCACATTTTTAGTTGTAAAAGTCACTCACACTTTGAGTTGTGCCACAGACATTTTAATAAGACAAATGTTGTCATTTCATGCAAAATTAATTGGTGAGGCAAGAAAGAAGGGGAGAAATGTTTGTTCCTGACACAAGTTCGGCATATATTACATTCATCCATGAAAAGATTTCAAGGATGATGTTACCTTTCTTTCCTACATCAAAGAAAGAATATTCAAGGCAAAGCCATGACACATAAAGTTTTCTTTAAATTAATTGAAAACATGATATAAAAGCATTTCATATTTTCCTCCCCCTCCTCCAAATAACTCTAATTCTTTCTGTCTTCAGGGTATGGAGGAGCCATGCCAATTCTTCAGAAAGGGAAAAAGAATGTGACTTTTACCCAGGTTCAGGGATATTCTAAACCTAAAACGTCCTTGTGTTTGCCTAATTTTGTCCCAACAGTACTGGTAACCATGGACTGGCTCATGGGCGCTGCTGGACAGACTATTGGCAATGAGCACATCCCAGTCTCAGGAGAATTTGCTTGAGGACCATCTCAACATGGCTCTTCTTTGGCTACAAAGACATGATCTCACTCATACATCAAGGTGAGCACAAATAAACCAATGTAAGCAACAAATAATTCCAGCCCCAAGAAGAACAGGCATGTGGAATGCCAGGCATATGTTGCAGAACCTATGCAGAATCTCTGAACCATAAGAACAGCTTGTTCACCACCCTTGCCTCCTGCCTTATCAAGGGACCGAAGTCACCAAACGAAAGGATACCGACAGAGCCAGGAAAGCTTTCAGACAGGTTGACATGGTTTCTTCTCCTGAGTGATAAGCAACAGGATAAGATGAAACAGACTCAAGTTGCACTAGGGGAAGTTTAGATTGGATATATGGAAAAAATTCTTCACCAAAAGGGTGGTGAGGCATTGGAATAGGCTGCCCAGGGGAGAAGTTGAGTCACCACCCCTGGAGGTATTTAAATGACATGTAGATGTGGCACCTGGGGACATGGTTTAGTAATGGACCTGGCAGTGCTGGATTTAGCAGCTGGAATCGATGACTTGATTGATCTTTACCAACCTGAACAATTCTGTGATTCTATGTTCACCCTCAGCAGATTCTGGTAGCTGTGCCCCAGTGGGCAGGTTTTCCATGTAGTTTACCACCTCTGGCAACCTTGTCACTTGTAACTGATCTGAGAAAGATCTGCTTAAATTCCTCAAATTTTCCAGTGGTTCTCATACTCTAGTATACACTACACTATTGAAATCAGTAAGGAAGCTTGATCACACATAATTTGTTTTAGCCATGTGTGGATGGACAGATGCTGGAGAAACAAGGCATGCAGCTAATGCAGATCTGAGAGTAGATTCCAGCTCTTGAGTGTGCAGCTATGAGATTTGCCTTAGCTGTGCAGGGACACTGGTATAAAATACAATGCAGTGGAGGTTTTCTGCATTTCAAAGGTGAAATGCCAAGATTGAAAGACCTTGTTCTTATTTGAACAGCTTAACAAGCAGACACAAGGGAGCCTGTGGGTTTGTGGCCACTGCCCCGCAGGGCACCATGGAGACCCCACAGCTCAGTTATCCCTCTCTTTGCCGAGCTGCCCTGCACACACACCCAGACTGCCTCGGCAGCGTTTGGTTTAATGCCCATTGTTCAGGTGCAGCATTAACCAACAACCTGCACAGAGTTTTGTGCCTGTGGGAGTCAGAACAACAAAATTAACTACAGGGCAAATGCAAGGGACAGCTTGTGTTTCCTGGCAGTATTTGTGTTGGCAATGCCTTTTGGAAGCCAGCATGTTTCAGCCAGTGTTTACCCTTCTGCACATAAAAGAAGTAGACACTAGATTTGTTTTCAATGAAGGGGGAATCTGATATTTCAAGCTCTGGTTTTTTTAACCAGCATTTTCCTTGTTTATTTTTTCTTTCCCATTTGTTTTAGCCATATCCCTTTACTGCATTTTTCCTGCACTTTTCTTTCCCATATTCTTTTCACAGCATACTTTCACTAAAGCTTCATTTACTTTTGAGCATTTTAGTTTGCCCTCCTTATCTTGGTCATAGTATTTTGCTGTTGTCATCCTTATAATATTTTTACAAAATAAGCTATATCTTTTGTTCACATAATGACTATTTACCTCTAGTTTATTTTTTATTTATTTGTATATAATTAGATAAATATGGGATTGAATAGAGGGATATTGGAAATAAAAGTGAAGTGCTATAATGTGAAATTAATGTATTTATTGACATTTCTTTTTCTTACTATTTCTTAATTACAGCTATTTGTTATTCTAACCACAAAACTGTGGTTATCATTTCTTTTTAAGCTGATTGATAAATTCTGATGGAGCAGTAAAAAGATACTGGAGCTGTAGTCAGTTGGTATTTCAAATTCATAACTGCAGTGAGAATACTTCCCTCATTTTTAGTTTTTTATCCGTTTATTGATGAACAGAAGGCACCTGAGATACACAGCCTTTTCCTCCATTCTGAGTACTTGCAATACTTGATTTTACGATGCTGTGTTGACAAACCTGAACCTCCTGACATTCACATTTTTTATTGTGCTCCAGGCTTCTTCCTTTCTAGACAGCAATTTCATCCCAATATGTTTGGATTGTCTCCTGAGACAGATCAATGAGCACCTTCCACCCTTTCAAAGTACAGTTTCCCTCCTGTAGCAATCTCACATCTCTGAGCTGACTAGCAGATATTAGAGTATTCCAGTGATAATAAAACAAAAACACTCCTGATGAACACATTATAATGAATGCTTGTAATTCCATAGTAATTATTACAAAATAATAGATTTCTGGGCCTTTGAATTGTTCCTGTGATACAAGCTCTATTCTATATCCCTTGGGGTTTCATTAATCAAGACATTCAGTGCTGCAAATTGTAGAAGCAATTCAAAGACTACTTTTTTTTTCCCCCACAGGAGAGAAAATATACTTTCAGTGTGTTGTTGTTTGAAGAAACAATTTTAAATCATTTATAGCCAAGTTCTTCAGACTTATTATACTTATGAATTGTATATAAGGTGCTATGGAACACAAACATACATGAGATCTTGTTGAACCATGCTATCACTATTTTTCTGGCTAAAACCCCAAAACAGCATTAGGAAGGTATAAAATTCTGAATTTTGCAAGTGTCCTCTTCACCACTGAGCTGTATCATAGGGGTAGGTTTTCAAGGATGCCAAGTGGGCTTTCACCTTCCAGCCAAGAGTGTTGGGTACAAGACTGTGTCCCCATGAGCCATGCGTACTCTTTCTTTATCCAGCTTTTTTCTCCTACTTCAGTTGGATCAGTCCCAAGTGATGTTCATCGGTTTCGTAATATTTCTTCACAAATATTTTCTTTCTCTTTACTGTTATTCATCAGTGTTATGACAGAAAAAGACCTGGTTTTGTCTGAACACCCCCTGTTCTTTGTGTATCAGAAAGTTTATTAGCACTGGTGAGTCAGGGAAATGATTGTTTAAGTACTGGCACAATCACTACAGTTTATTTTGGAAATAAATTGCTGGGAAGAAGGTTGTACGGAAAATGTTTGCTGATGCTGCATATAGCTCCTACAAAACCTGACCTTGTAGTTCCTGCAAAACCTGACCTTTCCCTATGTTTTATATCACCCTTGAAAGTCAGCTTGCATTATCTGGTGGCAAATTCCAAACTCAAGAAATCATACATAAAAGGGAAATAAATTTGGGGGTTTGCCCTAGTCTCTGTCAGGGGTCTGCACAATATTTTCTATGAAGCAGACACTTTATAGAAGAATGAAGTGCATGCTTCATTCCAGCAGCTCTGCCAAACTACCACTGACCGTGGCATGAAGACTGTCTGGGCAGCCCTGGGGTCTGCACTGTCCACCCTGATAAGGAAACAAAACATTGTTGAGAGAGAGAAGAAGGGTAGATGAAGCCACATGGAAGTTTGTAAAATAAATTATTGAGCAATGTGGGGTGAGCTAAAGTACTGATTAATGCCTCAGAATGAAATACTTCTAAGTATTGCATCTTTTTCTTGACCTTGAGGGAGCACAGAATGCTCTTAAGCCTGATTTCCAAGCCTTTATTAATCAAGGGAAAAGAAACTGTGTTCTTTGGACTGTATCCTTTGCTGTGATGTACTTAGGCTGAATTATGCATCAAGTTTACAACAAGTATTTTGACAGTTCAAACAGATACATTAGTCATTCTGCATTAACTCGATTTCTAGGGCAGTGGGAAAATGTGCTATCTGTTCTTATGGTATTAGAAAATATGCCTACACGGAGTCCACATGATACAAGAAGAATCATGGACTTTGCTTTCCAAGGCACTCTTTCAAAACACAGAATGGATTTGATTTGGAAAAATCACTGCAAGATTCATGAAGATGTTGTCCAGGTGGGTCACCTGAAACTTCTCATTACTAAATCCATAATGAGATGACTATTACTCCTCTGAATGTTTGTCTCCAGATTAAATGGTGATCTTTAGTTTAGCCAAATCCCTTTATTAACCTGAGAAAAAGGATTTGTGAACTAATTCCCACAGTCACCTGTAAGGATCACATGTCATGGCACAGAACATGAGGTTCTGTGCTGCCTCGATGTGTTGGCTTAGTCCCTGGGCTGCTGTAGAGGATCCATGACCCATCTCTTCTCCATTTTACTAAGTACAGAATGGAGAGGTTTTACAACCATTTGAGTAGCCTGGGGAATCTATCACCACAATCAAGCGATATGACTGAGGTAGGATTTAACTATACCCAGTAAGGATGGATTTCGCCTTGGACTTGTTCATGTTTGTCCTTGTAACAGTTCAAAGGAAAAATACTGGTGCAGTTTTAAATATATCAAGGTAGACTCTAAATAGCTGCAAAGTTGCCCATTAATTAAAGATACTCATGCTTATGATCCCAGGTGGCCAACACGGCTGCAATGCTTCTAACCTCAGCTTCGCTGTAGAATTGTAACATAGATGACATCATCTGGAGAACCACATCAGGTGTATCCTCACTGAAATGATAAAAATATTGCACTATACAATGTTACTTTATGAATGTGTATTTTAAATCTGCTGTCTCTGCATGGTGGTGTGTGCTGCTGAGGGAGTCACTGACATGCTGCTTGACTCCAGAGATCTGTGCAAAGCACAGCTATCTGAAACAGACTGAGTTGTAGGATTGACCTAATACCAAAATACAGCTCATGCTTACAAAAACCAAAGCTGGTTTTTTTCCTCTGCCTGAAATGAAACCTAGAAACCTGTTGCATGCTTCAGCTCACAATACTCTAGTTAAACTGTCACTGTGAAGCATATTTTCCAGATCTGAGAACATACAGGGAAGCATAAACATACTAGAGGATGATTTTATATAACCTTTGTCTGTTTCCTCAAACAGGGATGTTCATCTTTATCAGCCATGTTGCCAAAGACCTCATTAACATTGGTCCAATTTGAAAAACAAAAGCCCCTGACTCAAGAATTTGTTATGCTGTCATTTTACAAAACCCAGGTAAGAAAGATCAGGGATTTAAATCATCCATGAGCTTAGGCAGATTGGGCTGTACAATTCTATTTTATGTCTGACTTCTTTAGCGACCAGGTTGTGGTTTGGAGCTTTGACCGTGGTCAGGGTTTTGCACTGTAATGTATTCAGCAGTGTACATAACCAGCTTTAGTAATGCATTTTCTATCACCTATTATAGCTAAATGCTCTAAAAGCCTGTTGGTATTAATGAACTCCGTGAAATATTTTACCATTTGTGGCAATCAGCAGCAAATCTAAGACTGCCTTCATTAGTCATTACACTTACACTGCACTCCCACAGCATTCCTCACAAGCAGCAGTCCAATCCTTTACCTGGTGCAAGTGGAGGCTTTTGCGGTTCCTTTTGTGACATCCACTGAAGCTGGGGCCTGATGGACAGCTGTCTCAACTGACGGACAGTTACTTAGCAGATGAACAAACAGGAAAACCAATAAATAAATGCCCTCTTCCTAAATCCTAATACACCATTCTGTGCATGTCAAATAATGATAAACCATAAACAAGAACAGTAGTGCCTTTTCAGTTATTCTCTACCATGAAGAAAAATGTGTATCTAAGTGAATTATTCAGGAATAATGCAGGATTATCACAATTTTCTCATGGTGACTGATCTGTATTTCTGCTCCTTTCAGCTAAAGGCTGAACCCCGCAACACTGTGAATGGAAGAGCCAAGACTCATCACATCTTCTTCACTGTCCCTTATCAGTGAAGGCACATTGACCTAAGCTGTGAAAATGGGAGACAGGGGAAGGAGATAAGTACAGCTCACTTTGTCTCCCTTCACTGTCTTCAGAAAATTCATACAAGGTAAAGTGAAATCTAGGCACAACTCCTGGAAAGGGCTTTGCTAAATCATTTTTATCTTTGCATCACTAATTTTTCTGCAAAAGAAATTCAAGAGTACTGCCATCCAGCTAAACTTTGTAAGAGCCAAAGAATTCATATTCTTTCAAGTTTGTTGCTGATAAGTGCTGTAGAAACAGAAAGTGATAATATTTAAACTGATCAAAACTAATATTAGTTCTGCAGCTGAATTCAATGTTTTATTTTGTTTGCATTGGGCCCCAAACTGCTATCAAAAAAATTAAACTTTCCAGAATATTTTATTTAGGCTTTATCTGAATGTTTCCCCTTTGATAAGACTAAAATAATTGGTTTTGACTGGGTCATAAAGAAGGCTGAAATTAATTTTTGGTAACACTATTTGCACAGAAAAAATGTGAAAAAAATAATACATCCCTGTGAAATGTTTCCTGCAATCCCCTCAACCATTTGGCTAACAGATCATTTAACAATTTTGACTGCACCTCGCTGTCACAACAGAAATAAAAATGTTAAAATAGAGTCACCCCCAAAGTAAGTTCTTTTTTACAAAAGAAAGCCTACTATATAATAGACTGGGTGTCTTTGACCTACCAATTTCTCTGATGAACTAAACGAATCTCAGCCATCTGTTTTCAGTTATCTGGCACAAGTACGTATTTCTTGTAGCCTAATCTTTGATTAAACTGAGAAGGGAAATGAATAATTTAATTGAATTGCATTTCTATTTGGAAGATTTATTCTCAGGATTAGAAGCTGTCTACTCTCCCAGGTCACAAGGGCATATGAACCCTGTGTCCTTAAGTCGACTCCTCTGTGGATGTTTCTCTGCATCATGAAGGATGTACATAATCTGATACCACTGATGGAATTACATCAGAAGAAGGATCAGTGCTGGAAAAGCTTAGAGAGCAAAATGTACTCAGAGCTGCATGGGATACTCAAAGATAACTTGCTTGTAGTTCAGTGTGCTTCTAGCCAACATAATTAGTTCTCTTTTCTAAGCTCGCTACATTTTTTGCTAAATTTAAGAAAAAGAAATTCTCTTCTTTTTCCTTGTAGCATTTTTAAAGCTGCTAGAAGAGCGTAGACTTGTCTCAGATAACCAAGTACACATGAGAAATTTTGGGCATGCCAAAATCCACCTACTAAAGGAAATTATTTGAGATTTCTCTAGAGATAACACCGAAAATTCAAAACGTGGTTGGATTTACTCACTATTGCTGCAAGGTGATTGAAATGGTCTCTAGGCCTTAGGCCTTACAGCTTTTTCTTCTTCATAGCACACGGTGGAAGAATTTATCTGGAAACACTCCAGATCACTCCAAGACATTTCATTTCCTCAGCTTCTAGGGCAAGAACAGAAGAAGGTTGTTTTAATCTTTCCAAGTAACATAGTTATGCAACTTCAGATTTTATGAACCTGCATTCCTTGCAATTAAAAGTACTATTTAATTAAACATGGGAGAAGACTGATAATATTAATGAAGGGAACATGAAAATTACTCATTTGTCTCAGCAATATTGAAATTTCTTCAGCAATAACTCAGATGAACAGATGAAGAATGCCACCTACAGTTAAGGTCAGGAATCTTGGTCTCTTTCAGGGTACCTGTTTCAGCTTTCTACCTTGTGACCAAAACACAAAAGAACATTTGCTAAATCGCAGCAATACCAAGGAAGGTAATTAACTGCTGAAGCTGGGTGATATTGCCATAAACAAAACTAAAGACTTTAGAAAGTGATTGTCCTGTAGGCATGGGCATTCAGCTAATTTCTTTCTTCAAGAGCATATGCAGCTTCTGTGAGCTTATATGATATTCTTTAAAACAGAGTAGTCAGTGTGCTGGCATCCAAGCTGTCTACATGGATATTTACAGCAAGGATGGCAAGAAGTTGAAATAGTGAGAGGTGCTTTACAGCCTTTTCCACCATTACACTACAATTCAGACAAAGAAAATTGAGAGGAATGTGATTTAAGCCGAATGCAGTATGCTAGAAAGGAAGGTTTATTTTTTTTTAGCCAAAGATTTATTAGACTGTGCAAAATGTCTCAATACAAAGCATTCACTACTTTGAGATACTTTGCAATAGTCACAATAGCTGAAGGCACAGTTTTGGCTGTTGATCAGGCTGCTGCAGTTAGAATAGGGAATACTAGAGCTAAAAGAAATCTAAAGTGAAGCATTTTATTCATCTCTCTTGTTTGTTATGAAGAACTCCCAGTAGGACAGCATTATTTTGGTTATTTTAATTTAATTACCCCAGTACAGGGAGTGTGATTCAATTGTTCAGATACTGACTTCTTGCCCTTCTGATACTGTCCAGCTCTGAGCCCTCTGTGGCTCTGCTTTGCTTTCCAAGCAGAATAATGCATATGCTCCTTCAAAAAGATGGGTCACACAAAGAGTATCCAAGACTATGCTCCGGGCAAATGAACATAGTGTCTGAGGTTTTGGTCTGTAGGATGTTTTCCAACTTTTGACAGCAAAACACTTCTGAGCAGAGTTTGCACAAACAACAGTCCCTTAAATTCGAAAGCTGGCCAAGCTATGAATTCTTTGGGCATTATTACAGTGATTAAACTTGTGTTATACACCAGCACCAGGTTGATGTTGTTTTTTGGAAACAGCTAAGAATAATGAAATTCCAATTTTACTCTCTGTTTTGGCTAAAACTTTGACTTTACTTTAACTGTTGGTAATCTAAAACCCTTCTGCAAATTGTGTAGAGAACTGCACCTTCCCAGCAGCCTCGGGCTGAAGCTCAAAGTGCTGCCCTGCCATGATGGACCCCTGTCCACCACAGATCATGCCTGACTAGAACTGAACAACGTGCTGAGGTGCAGGGTCCAGGGTCCTAATCATGACTCAGACATCAACCCCGGGTCATGACCGTAGTGACCCGATTTCTTCCCCTTTCTCTAAAACAGAGACATAAAGCCTGCTTTGAGAACACAATGAGGTTTCAGGTTTAAAAAAGGTTATACATAAGAACAAGGAAGTGCACTGTAATGATTTGATAGACTTCCCCACAGCCCATAAAAGTCTTTGAAAGTAAATCTGCCCCAAACAATAAAAACAAGATATAATGCAAAAAGAATAAAAAAAGTAGTAGTGATCCTTTTGGGTCATTGATAATTTTTTTTGGTCTTTTTTGGAGAAGGCCTTCACTGACTGGGTGTTGAACATTACCAATGGTTCCACTGCCACGAGTCAGGTAGCTGGCACAGAGATCCAGCTTCCTGTTTTTCTTTGAAAGCTTGGTTTTTTGTAATCTGGGTGTTGCTAAACCAAATCTTTTTTTCTGTGAGTCTTTACACAATAACTCAGCAGAGACTGCAAGGCTATTGCAAGATATGCAGTGCTCTCAGTGTTATCAAGAGTATTGTGAATGTTGTGACCTTTTTGGTTTAGTTTAAGGCTCCATTTTCTGGAATCTTTCTCTTTAAAGCTGAAAATAAGACCAACAGTTTCAAGATCAAGGGCAAACAGAGCCCACGATGTTTATATTTTGACAAAATCCTACTGAGCAGAGCCTGGACAAACCACAAATTTGTAGTGCTGATTTGACTATTGATTCCACAGAGAAATCGGGAGAAGTCTTTCATTTGCATGTGCTTCCTTCAGAGTATGAGGAAAGAGGATGGGTCGAGCTATTAGGTTGCCAGTATACAAACAGCCAAGGAAATAGGTTTATGTTGGAAACTGTGGGTGCCTCTTGCTGGCTGGAATCAGCTACCAGGTGTGTGTACTTGTTGCCTGCCAGGCTGGAGTTGGATGGACAGCTCTATCTGTCAGCTTTGTCTGTCCTTCCGCTTTAAGAAAAAACTCACAATACTATATACTGGTTTCATACAAAGTCAAGCCCTTTGTGTTCATAACTCTATTTAGGTAATTGGGGCTGTGTCAGAGGCTTGAACTCAAAGAATTACTTCATTGCCAGTCAAGATATTCCCCCAAATTTGTCTGGCTTCTGTTTCCTTTAGTGTAAGAATCAAGAAGAGAAAAGGTAACATCAGCTGAGGTCCTGGTAGTTCCTCTGCAGAACTGCAGCTGCGGGTTTGTCTGCGACCGTGCCCCCTCCAAGGCAAGGTCATTTCCTTCCTCAAAAGGCCACATACACCAGCGCCTGCACGCAGCAGATGGGCTTTGGGAAGGAGCTGTGCGCTTGGTGGGCAGTGCTCTGCGACAGGGCTGTGTCTGCTTCTCTGCTCAGAAGCTCGAGGTGCTGAGTGTTTCCTACCACACTGGCAGCATGGCCATACCTGCATTATCTTGATAAGAACTGAGTCATTTTTCAATGGGCAGCTATAGTGCTAACATATCATGATTTCTCCTTTTCCTACTTCTTTTAACAGGTTTTCTACAGCTCAGAATTTATGTTTTGATTTGAGCAAGGCAAAAATTCTGGGGAAAGGTAACAACATCTCGGGGGCTTTTTGTGTCGTTGCAAGTCACGAGCAAAACACCCACACTCTGAAAGTCAGTCTGAGAGCAGGCACTAAAGGCTGCTCTGTCATTCTCAAGAATGGAAGAGAGACAAAGGCTGCTAAAACCAGGTAAAACCAACACTACCTTTTCGCAAAAATTGAGGTTGTCATCACATATGTGTGTTTCTGATTGAAGTTTTTTCAAAACTGAAAAAAGAGTAAAAAAAGAGTATAAATTTTCTCTATCAACAGAGGAAATGCAGGCTGACATTTCTTATACTGATTTTTACCCTGTGTCAGTTTTGATTTAGTCAGGGTTGTGGTCTAACACACATTAAAAGGTACCTTCAAGGGATACTTCTGAAAGCGAAATTCATTTTTTTGTTTGTTTGGAGGTTTTTGGTTTGTGTGTTTGGTTTTTAAAGAATCAATGCTTATTATTCCAAAACCTTTGATTTGGTGAATAAATGCATTGAGTGTGGATGGTCATAACCTTCCTGGGAAAACCAGGGAGCTTATAGAGAGAAAAATAAGAGCTAAATGTGGAAGAGATTAGTATAAGACCATGAGGAGCACTCATGTCTTCAGGAAACCATGTGGCCATTTGCATCTACATCCCTCTAACACATTCATTGTTGAAGCCTAGAATCTGTCAACAGCATACATCAATCCCCTGCACATAGCACTAAGTTCAAGTTTATTATACCATCAAGGTGGAGCTCAGCTATCCCTGCTGTCATGCTGCTTTAAATAAGCAAATAGATGAAGCTAATTTAAATATCATCTGGTTTTTGAGAGGACTGAACTCTGTGCTTATATTGCAAAGAATTTGTGTTGGATTGGATTGGAAATAACAGATCTGAGTGGGGAATTATTTAAGTGAGGCAGAACTGAAGGGGAGTGAAACCCGATACTGAGTTTTTACATAATGCATCAAAGCTTTGGCATGGTTGCTGGCTTTATGAGTGTGCAACTCTATCTCGTAATGTGAATTAGTTTCACCCCTGTGACAGAGCAGTGAGTATTGTGCTGCAGAGCTGGGCATTATCTTTTGGGCCCTGGTGCAATGAGCCCAGACTGGTATGACAGACATATCCTGACTGTTGGGCTTGCCTATTCTTTGCCTAGAAGAGAGAATGGGCCAGCCATTTATGTCATGGTGCAACTATATGAAAAGAATGACACAATTCTAGTAGGGATAAAACTAATGACATTTTATGAAGACAGTTTTAGTACAGCTCATACTTCCCTCTATGCCTGCTAGAAACTTCTGTAATTCTGCCCCACATTTTGTAAGATATTTGTAAGATATTTTCTCCTGAAATATCAGGTGGGTGATACAAGTTGCTGCACTTCTGAACTCAGAGTTTTAATTTTTTTCCATTTTCTGAGGATCAGTTTCTCGACATTCCTGCTAGCAGATGGAAAACTTTCCATTCCTTTTTAGACACCATGAAGCAGTAAAACTAAGGGAAAGATAAATTGTATTATTCTATTTTACCAATTCAACATTAATTTACATGGCAGACCTGCTTTTAAATGATCCAAATAAAACTCTGTAACTACAGTTAAGTGTAGTTCTCCATGTTTGTTTGGGAGTTTTTTTAATATTAAATTCAAAAATACCTTTAATCACCTTGATTCCATTGTTCCTGGGCTATGATGAAAAATTCTGTCCCTCTTGGCTGCTTACAGTAGAGTCTGATGGTAGATCCTCACTACAATTAGCTATTTACATTGAAGGGCAATGAGCCCATAGCCGTGTATCCAGGACATTCAGCTGGGAGACCTCAATCCTTCTGATTTGTATCTTAAAAACGTCAACAAATAAAAAAAATATTCAGTAAATAGTCTTACACTGGTTCAATACCGACTTGATGACAGGAGGGAGAGGTGAGACCGAAGTTTGATGTCCTGTTTTTAAAGAGCTAGTGGGAGAGACATTTTAGGTGAGATCTCCCACAATTTAGCTAATTGTTGCCGTCATTCAAGAGCTCATGGCTGAAGAGGCAGGAATGAGAATAACACTCCTTTTCTCCCTGTGTTCACTGACTATTCGAACATGCACAGCAAGGAAATGGGCATAATTGTCCGGGTGTGAAAACTGCAAAGCATTTGGATGTGTAACAGGGTTTCAACCACCTATGGAGCCAGGTCTCGTGTGCTTGTGTTGGACACTGCAGCCAGCAACTGATGCTGGGAGAATATGAATATTTGTAGGGTTTGGGAAGCAGGAGAATCAGGACTGTGCGGCTTTCTCACCTGAACTCAAAGCCACATGTCTGTGGCAATGACTGCTCCTCACCATTAACAAAACCGAGTGTGTTGTGCTCAGTGTCCACTACCCAATCACTTCCCAAACTCTGTAATAGAAGAAAAATCTTCATTTTTTGACTTCATTGCACATCTTTAGCCCCGGCCTCTGTCAGTAGTAACAGAAAGTTCTCTCTTTTGGCATGTGCGGATTTGCTGCTGCAGACCTTTGTGTTCACCAGAGCTCCCCATCAGGAGCAGCATTAATCAGCACCTTGGCAGCTCCAAAGAGGATGTCAATGAGGAGTGAGCAGCCAGAGGCACTTCCAGCTGGGCACCGTGGGGCCATCCCACGGCTGATGTGGGGTGAAACTTTTCTGGGAGCAGGGCTGTGAGTGAGCACACACCAGGCTGTCTGACTGCAGCCTCGAGCTGCCTGTGTTCGATGTGGGATGTGGGACGGGCTCCAGCTGCACCTACACATGGACACAGAGGAGCGACGGTCCACGGCCACCGCCTGCCTATATTATTAATCACTTGCTAATGTGGTGCGTTTTCTCAAAGCAGTACCAAAAATAAAGACGAGACAATGACTGATTGAAAAAGGACTTTCTTTATCCCTAATGAGCCAAATGGAAGAAAACCTCCTGAATAATTTATCAGCTGGCTAATGATTGAACACAGCTTTTATAATGCTGACGAAATGGTGCTAAATTCATCCCTGATATACTCTATGGAATTGCACCAGGGAGCAATTTGGCTCAGTCAAGCTATTGCAGACATTTTTAACTATTTCAGTATCAAAGGAGTAGTGAGTAGGCAGTAGCAATAGATGGGCCCTTCAGTTTGTTTCAAATGAGAGGGTTGTTTTGCTCATTTGTGATTTTAGATCTACAAACAATACCAGAAAAACTAATGAAGACTCTCACTTAGAAAAGGTTTAGCCCTTTATTCCAGACAAACTCTAGTCAGAGGAAATAATAATCAAAAAATCTAAAAAAATTATACATGATATTGAAGTATAGCTCTTTCCTGTTGAATTGATTTATCTTCTAGAAGTAATTATTTTTGTCATTTCTTTCTCAGGCACAGGGAACATAACTTGTCGTCTGTCAGAAACTATTCATTAAAAGTAACTATACTGTTGATTATAAACTTGCAAGATACTTTAATGATATGATACAAGAAAATGAAGTAAGAAGCAAAACCTCTTCTTGATTTTTTTTCCTTTTTTTTCTGTTGTTTTGTTTTGGGTGAAGAAAAAGAAGTATTTGAAGAAAATAAGGGATCTTAAGATAAAATAATTGAGTCAATGCTCTTGCTGCTTTTCATCAATATAGGAAAAAGAGCCAGGTGGAATTTAGGGAGGAAGGTATGGAAGGTGTGAATACAACAGCTCAGGAAAAGTGGCAAAGACAAAAAGCTCACTTTGCCTAACTGGGAACAACGAGAAGTCCTAATGATTCGGCTTTTCTGTAATAGGCATTGAGTGCACAGTAATTTTAAACTTAATTTCCTGGTAGTTTGTTCTTAATAATTACAAAAGTCACAGCATGGGGGGAAAAAAAAGAGAGATAGGCCAAGCTTCATCCTCCACGCAATTAGGATGTTTCCATCCCCACTGTGTCACGCCACTTGTGTCTTAAAGTGTTGTCATATATCAAGTACAAATTCTGGAAATCAGCTGAGTGCTTTGGAAGATGTGGATACTTCTGCTGCAAACTTTCATTGCCACGGTATTTCTGCCATAACTATCAGTGTGCACTAAACATGAAGGCCAAATTTCACGTTATACTTAAAACAGTGCCTTTTCTGGGTTCAGAGTGAGCCGGGCAAAACTCCTCTCGTGTTGCAGGTTCTGCAAGCACTTTTGGAGCTGGCATTTACGGGATCAGAAATGACGCTTAGCACATAAATTCGGCGCGACAGAGACAGCAGCTCTGGCTCACCGCACAGTTATTTTACGAAAGCTTCAAATCCTCCAAGTTTACAAGGATAGTAAATTCCTAAAACCTACTAGCTACTAAGCCGAAGAATTAGACATTTACAACTTTTGTTTCCCCATGGATATTCCCTGCGAACAGAAATCTGGGCGTGCGTCACAGCCGCTCCCCTCGCGGGAGCCTTCCCTCGCCTCTCTCTGCGCGCACACAGAGACTGACGGCAAATGCTCCATCGACTTCATGGCATCGCTTCCAGATGCCACGGGTGGGGTGTAACCGGAGCCGCCTCGTTGCATTCTGCCGCCGCGGCGCCCTCCGCTGCTTTGGATNCGGCGCTGCCCCCTGGCGGCCGCACGGCCCCAACGGCCCCGCGGCCGCCGCTGCCGTGAGGGAGCTCAGGTGTAAGGTCACCTGTTACAAAGGAGCTCACAGCCACTTCCTCACGGCTTTCACCCCTCCTGGGCCCGTGGCCCTGTGTTCGAGGTCAGTTTGGAGGGTTCATGTGCGTATTTACCACAGCCTTCACCCAGTGAGCCCCCTCCATGGCGGGGGTTAGCTGTTTCAGACCCTCAGAGCCCCCGGAGATCCGCTGAGCAGCAAGGCCTGGAGCCGTGTGTGCTCACAGACCCGCGTGTGGGCAGAGCTGGCGTCTGACGCTGCCCTGGTGCGGGGTGAGAGCCATGGATCGGTCAGTGGTGCCGGTGCTGCTGCTGCCAGCGCTGAGGCTCTTGGAAGCAGCGCCGCAGTTCCCCTCCTGTCCGTGCACAGAACTGAGCAAAGGGATTAATGAATCCGCAGACAGATTTTTGAGGAGGAAAGGGACAAATTAGACAATCTTGCCTCATCTTTTGTATAGCACAGCCTGCAGAGTTTGGCTCAGACCTGCACTGAGTTTCTAATTTGCTTACTGAAATCACCTTCCCCAGAAAAGCATCTACTCTTGATACGGCACATAGTAAGAAGTGGGGAATTCACCACATCCTTTGAAGTTTTGCCACAGTAGCTAATCACTGTCGCAATTAAAATGTGCTCCTGCAATATAATTTGATTTTTCGTCTGGCTCCTGTGGCAGCACACAGGTCTCAATCTTTCTGTCCTTGAAAGTGAAGGGCGCTTGAATCACGGTTTTTGTCTTTTCTGAAAGTTTTTATGTGACGATCAGCTCGTCTTTCACTTTTTTGATAACGTGCATAGATTGAACTTGCCAGGTCTCCCTGGATTGTGCTTTCTCCAGCACTCAAATCACATTTGCAGCCTCTCCAATTTATCAACATGCTTTTGAAATGACTCTGCTAAGCAGTGAGTATACAGAGAGGAATGTGTGGTGCCACTAGTGTTATCAAATTCTATTAAGAAGCTGGAATTTGTTTACCAGATGCTGCACTTTGTAGTAGCCTCGGCTGCGACTAGGCTGGTAGTAGTTTTTTGGCCTTGAATTATACACCTTGCATGTTTAAAAGCCAATATGTAGGATAAAAGCTTCCTGCCCAGGCTTAGACTGCCTGCATCAGAGAGCCCTGCAGGTGTCTGATCGAGAGGCTTGCAGACAAAGACTTGTTCCTAAGGGACCACAGACTTTGGACTACACTTCAGTGCCTGAAATAGCTCAAAGCAGATGTTTGATATGCTCAGCAAGGGCTTTTTAGGACTAAACAGAACCAGCAAACTGTGGTCTCAGAGTCAGGAGATCTCCATTGCTGCCTGATCTAGGGGAGCTGCTCTGTTTGGTTTTGTGGGACGGTGTTCAAGTGCCAGCAGCATTCAGGTACAAGGTTTGTCTCACAGTTCACAGGAGTACAAGACCACAATTTGCTGTATAAGCTTTAAAGACTTAATTTGCTTGGTTTACCCCACTCCTGCTGACCAACCTTTTCCTGCAGATTTGCCCTGCCCTTTCTTGGGTTAGGTTTTGTCTTGTCGGTGGTGTTCTGGGAGCATATTGGCCACCTCTCGTACTGATGTAATTTCCTTCTGTATGTTTTGCTTTCTGGTTTTTGCTCTCCTTACTCACCCTCGTATGTCCCTCTTGTTTCACACATTGTTCAGTGTATGTTCTTTCTCTTCCTCCTTACCAACCTGGTTCCCATTCAGCTGTGGCGCTTACTTGGCTGAGCCTGAGGTGTCTGTTCAAGCCTATTCATCCTTCTTATTCAGGGTCATGTACTTAGCTTGCATTATTTAAAAGTTTGCTTAATCCTTTGAGGCAGAAGCTCCAGATATTCCCTAGCTCCAAGAAGTTAACCAGACGGGGGGCCATCCAGACACCTGGATGCCAATAGCAGAATTGAGATCTACAAGCCATCAGGAATAGAAAAGCATGTATGCAAAGGTTTAGGCAGTTGACTTGATGTGGGACTTTGCTGGAAAACTAAAGAGGCTGAGTAGCAATTTCAAAACATTTTTTGAGCACTCTACTGTGGAAAATTCCTACTTGAACCCTCTCTGTGATCAGATCAATGAAAGCAGCACTTGAGGATATTTTACTGACCAGATTGAGAGATTTATCTCCAAGCTGTTCCTGCTGGTTTGGGTCTGTATGTTAAGGGTGAAACATTTGAGGATCTGCTCATTTCTAGGTCTTACTCAGTCATATCCAAAGATTTGTAAAAAAAGGGCAATCAACCCCCTCCCTTATGCAGCATAAGAATCAGATAATAATGTGATTCCAGTTAAATACCTTCCTAGATAAGTGCCTGATAACGCCTAACTGGCTGGTGGTTTCAGCCAGAGCTGACTTGTTGGTTTCAGCAGTGCTTTCTGACATGATGCCATTTGTGCCTAATTACATGTTCATTCATGGCCTGAGTCCAAGCTCTCCCACCATCCTCACTTCCTGTTATTGGCTCATGTTTTGGCTTGGCTGCAGGCAAATCAACTGTGTTTTCTCAGGCAGGAAAAATCAAGCCCCACACGGGGACGAGCTTGACCTTGGGCCATGCCCTGCAAGCACTAGGACCTCCAGGCAGTTTGGGCCCATGACCTGAGGCCACATTTGGCCATGGCTAACAAAGACACTCTGGGTTGTAGCTTTTGAAACTTCGATGTATAACCACTCCCAGATAACCAATTTCCTGAGCTGTTTCATGTACACTTACCATAGTCTTCTCTTTCCATTAGAATTTCAAAGTTTAGATGCTCCCTTCTACATCTGAAAAAACGCAGTGGAGCAGGAGAGAAAAGTTGTACTTTTGTAGCTTTCTTATGTTTTCATAACTTCTACTTTTGATACCATTTCAGAGAATTCTTTCATTCCAACTTTTCAGTGGAACATAGAAGATCAAATTGAATAACATCACATCCTAGGGATTTCAGATGATAAATACACTGAGGCAGAATAACATAGTTAATAAATAATGGTAAACTTATTTTACTAGGGCTCACCACAGTTTTAGGGCAGCATCAAGTCCCCTGGAATTACAGGGTTGAGGAGTAAGGGTAGTGGCAGGCATCTGGAGATGGAGAAGGAGACTGAGGAGAAAGAGGCTGAGTGGAAAATCAGAAGTGCAGATCCAACCTTCTGCCTGCCAGCTGTGCCTATACCTCTGTACCAGTAAGATCTGCTCAGTACCTGTAAGAGAAACAGGAAAGTGAAGGTTTACTCAGTGTGAACAAAAATCAGATGTCAAATGGAAGGAGTGTTTAAAAGCCTTGTGCTTTTAACTGCTTACCTGATGAACTGATTGTACCCAAAGCAGATCTTTAGCTTTCCTCTCCCCGCCCTCTCCATGCACTCCCACCTGCCTGCAATGACTATAAAGTCTTCAAGGCAAACACCTGTTTGTAATGAACACTGTGACCCTTTGTCTGTGCTTCAGGCTGCTGTGTCATAGGCATTAGAATGCTGTTGATAGTTTTGGTAACTTGGTTTTGATTGAATCAAGAAAAATGAGCCAGATAAATGTACCCAAAATGTTACTTGAATTTGCAGGAGACAAGAAAATTTTTCAGTATGGTCAAGCTATCCAATGCCATATTCCCAGCTAAATGTAGAATCAGTGATTCTTCGAACAAAAAATAAATCCTTTTCAAAGAAGACTGATAGTAGTGCCAGATCACTCAAATCCCAACAACAACAACAAATATATTACAAACCCCAAAAAAGAGCTGGCTGAGGGAGCTGGGGCCCAAGGCAAGCTGCGATTGTTTTGCCTTTTCTGGAGATAGAAATACCTTTGTCTCAGAGGAAATAGAGCAGACATTCTTTGTAGCTGATTTCCTTCTGACTTCCTCTGTGCTAGAGATGTGTGTTTTCCTAGAGCTTTTTGAGAAACTAAATCTTTCTGCTGTGATTTCACACTTCAGCAGCTTAAGTCCAGCTAGTTCTCAAAGATATCAAATTTTGCTTATGTTAACAAAAAAAACCCCAAAACCCTACCTAAACTTCACTTTACTTTCCCTAGAAGACCATTTCACCCACTTCAGAATATTCATGCACTCCAGCTTGTGCTTTCCTTTATGACCAAGCTGAATACTTATGTTGCTGGTGGCAAAGTTCATGTTTGCATTGTTTTCTCCACTGTTTAGTCTGGCATCTGTTTCAATATCACTGCTTTGTGTTAGAATTAGCAGGGAAAAAAAGAAGCATATTTATGCAGTACAATAGGCTTTCATAATCATTTCCAGATGACAGATCCCATCCTTCCTTTTCTTATGATTCACTGAAACTCAAAACACTGTGTGGAGTGGTCTGGAGGTAAAGAAATAGGAAGGAAGATCTCCTCAGGGAAAGTTTGGTATGACTTGCTTTTCACAAAATATCTGTCAAAGGAAAAAGAAACTTAAAAAATAGGGTGTGAATTGGTAATCACAACAGGAGGAATTTATCAATCACATTGAGTGCAGAAAATGGACTAGCAAACAGTGTGATGAAAAGGTCATCATCACAATATCATGAAAAGCGACCAATTCCACAGTCTTTTCTTCAGACCTTGCCCATATGAACCATTTAAAAT
This sequence comes from Ptilonorhynchus violaceus, assembly GCA_013397565.1. NCBI lineage: Eukaryota > Metazoa > Chordata > Aves > Passeriformes > Ptilonorhynchidae > Ptilonorhynchus > Ptilonorhynchus violaceus. The sequence goes on along the minus strand of VZRJ01011678.1, from coordinate 911,172 downwards.
CAAATGTATTAACACACTTTTTCAGTGTAATTTTCTCTCTCTTTTAAGGAAAATACCGAATTTCTTGAGCTCACAGCAAAACATTTACCAAGGCTGAGTTAGCCAGGTCAGGCAGCAGCAGCTCCTGCTGTAAGATCCAGGGACATGGGCTTTGTTCCCATGTGTAAGGATTCATCCACAGGGTGCTGTTGTTGTTAGGATGACATCTTTTCACTATGCTCAAAGCTGTCTTACTGCGGAGATAGTAAAAATCTCTTCCAGGCAGTGGAGATGCTGAGATTCCCAGCTACCTGCCCTGTCTTTTTCCTCATGGGCTGCACGCCACTGTTTGGCTTTAACCTTGCCTGTTCTCTAGCACTTTTAAAGGGGAGATGGCTGCCTCTTGCCTTGTTGGGAGTGGGAAGATATGAGCCCATTATGGATGTGAAGAAGGAGATTACAAAGCTATACAATGCTAGAGGCATTCAGCAGAGTGGGGTATCTGGGTGGAAAGAGGAACACAAGTCCATCTCCACAGTTCTGTTTGATAAATGCCATTTAAGAAAATGTGTGGTTCCTTATTTCCAGATGTTAAAGAAATACTATCTCTTGGCTGTTCTTGTAGCCCGTGGCTTCTGACTTAAGAGCATTGATACCATAAGTTCCTTTGTACTGGCTGGTATAGTGCCAAGAAATCAAGCTGAAAGAGACTTTGTAACAAAGTTGATTTATTTTTGCTATGAAAGTCATCTCCATGAGCTTCAGATGATAAAATGACACACAGTTGCCATCCTACTTTTCAGAGTTTGGCAAGGGCTCTTTTCCTGATGTTATGAAGAGGAAAAATGTATTTATTTATACATATGAGATTTATTTATTCCCTTTCACTTCCATCTCCCATTCGTTTATCAGTCCAGGAAAAGAGCAGGTCAGTTTAAAACAAACAAAATACTTGATACGTGGGTGGCTCCAGATTCACTGCAGATCCCTACAGAAGCCTTCATTGTGAAATACGCCTGTTTGGATGTGGTGAAAGCTGAGAGTTTCATGGATTCTTGCTCCCCTCCATTTGGATGACAGTACTGTACGCTTTAATTGACCAGCATGGTTCAGTATGTTTTGGTTTCTGTCGTGTTTCTTTTCGTGCCTCCCATATCCTCAGTAGCACTATCCTCTTCAAATCTAAAAGTAACTCCCATTTAGCCTGCAGATGTATTTTACTTTACCATTAGTGGGATATCCAGAGAAATTTAAGGCCTTGGTGTTTAACTCTTTCATAATCTCACTTTTGCACAAGGCACATAGTCTGCTTGATGGGTAATATTATAGAAAAATAAACTCAGCAAAGCCTGTTTTGGTGACTTTGTGGCTTCTTGTGAACTAGCCATTTGCAGGGTACAGAACTACAAGCCTAGAAGGAAAGGAAAAATAAAAAGAAATGTAAATTTTGTATTATATTTTGTTGTGGAAGAGATGATTTTCAACATAGGCACAGTTGTCACCCAAGAAACACTCACTGTTTCTAACTTCTTGAAGGACACTTACTTGATAAATTTACAGACTGTGTGTGGGCTCTTTTCTTCTTTTCCTGGCACAGATCCTGTTAAATACACAGAGGGTCAACTCCTTCTTTTGGTCTTCCTGCACGGAGGCCAGCTGGAGAGCTTTAGTGTAACAAAGCACACTTCTCCGTTCTGCCATTTACCCCTGCGTGAACTGACAGTGGGCACTCGAGACCTGCTCTGTTCTCACTGTGTGCAGAGCGAATCTTCCTCCTTCAACACACACCAAATGGGGACTTTTCTGAGCAAGCAAAGAAGATCTATTATTGAACAGGTCTGTCTGTGCTGTAGTACAGTTATTTTCATATCCGTGATACAAGGCACTGGTGTGTTTCGATGTTATTTCAAGTCAGGTTACTTTGGGGTGTTTGAAGTAGATGAGCTAGCAGAGGGCTTTAGTGAAAGGAAGCATTTCCTGAAAGAAATGATGGGAAAAGATGGGAAAAGGCATCCAGTAGTTAGAAATTCTTGGATGTTGTGGAGTATTTGCAGGGATATCAAAAAGTAAAGGGAAAAACTAAGGGAGAAGAGAGGAGCACCTTTGTGAGAGGCTGGGTCAACTGGGTCACTTTTGAGAGAGACCGGGAAGATGCTACTGAATGGGTTGAAGGGACCTACTGTCACTGGACACTACTTGAGTGTAATTTGAGGGTATAGCTGGTATTTTTTGGCAATTATTGTATTATAATTGCTGCAAGAAATGTATTTTTCTATTAATGCACTCTGCTACTAACTGACTTTCCCCAGAAGTAAAAAGTGTGTATCAAAATGAGGGCAAGGGGTTAAGTGAAATGGTCAAAAAATTTATTCAAACAAATACTGAGACTTCTGAGTATGTATCTTCCTATTTCAGATGTTTGGGTTGTGGATTTCTTTTAAAGAATGGCTGGCCATTGGGAGTTACCCAGTTTCTCAGTATCTGTCGTTCAAGTTTAAAATGGCATCAGGAATTGAAGGAGTATCCCAAGAACATATTTGCTGCAGCTCACACTGTTTCTAACAGCTTCCACAAGGAAAGGGGATCATCTGTTTGCGGTGCATTTATAGACACATCCAAAATGCAGGTGTACAGACACTTTTTCTCCTCAGGGCATGCTGGGGGTGAGGTGTGTTGACACAGGAGAATCTGAGATCTTTTGCTGCAGTGGATTGTTGTTACTTTTTTTAGCAGAAAATCTCTGGACCCCAGATTTAAAACTTGAGTGATGGAAGGCAGAAGAAATAGAAATATTCTCTATTAAATAAAGAATTCCCTAAAGTCTGCTGTGAATAACAATTCTGTAGGAAGAGCCTATCGAAGCAGAAGAGGGATAAGTGCTTCTGGGGAAACCAGGAGGCTTTTGGTCTGAGACTGCTGCAACAATAAATATGCAATCAGTTCAAATTATATGGCAAACTCTTAAATAGCGTCAGTGTACTTTGGCATGAGGGCTGAGTTTAAATGCATTAAGCTTTTCAGTGAGTAGTAATAATATGGCATTAGAGCATTAAGAACAGAATGAGCTTTGCCAAACCTTTGCTTTAGCTCTTTGCCTAAGGGCACGTTTAAAAGGTAATTTCAATGTGGTTTTAACTGGCTGCAGTGTTAACCCAGGAAGGGCGAGGGAAAATCTGGCAAGGGCTTTCGAAGTTTTGAGGTCTTAGATTTTTGAATTACTGTCATAGTGGGATGCAGCTCGATTATTATGTGAGCAGAGCTTTGTTGCAGCTTGCATGGCTGTAAAGTGAAAGCAGTTTCCCAAAAAAAGGAAAAGCAACAAAATAATATATATAGTGCTGGTGTGCATATGCATGAGCCAGAACCTTTTAGACACCCAAAGATAGCCCTTGTGCTCCGGGACCTGCTAATGCTCCAGACTGTGACTCTGCTACATGAGGCTTTCTTCATTTTTAGAAAATACCCTTTTAGTCATTAGTTGCAGGCAGGATCCCAATAACTTCTGGATCTGATAGTGGGATAAAAGCTATGATTCATCAGATGGTTAAACACATATATTCTGTGATGAATAGAGTCAGAAAGAGACAGAAAAGGGGGTTATGAGGGGGAAGGAGGTCTGGCCTGCATGGCACCATGTCTAGCCGATGTTAAAGAAAAGCAGTTTCCAAGACATTTTGTAGCTGAAGCCTAACAGAGCCTTAGGCTTGAGTCTGTGATTCAGAATGGCTGGCGCTAGCCTTGGGATTACTACTCCGGAAAATTCTTAAATTGGAAAACCAAACCCCCAACTGAGAATATGTTTTGACCTTTTTTTTTTCAAGTATTCCTGTTTGAGAGCACAGGAGTACAGGCTTTCCATCAGGTTGTGCTGGCAAAAGTAATCTAAAGGTGATCACATCTGCTGTCGTGCAAGATTTCAAATTGATGTTCTACATTCTAAAATTTAATCAGGTTCAGGTTGTGCCTTGGTTGATTTGCAGAGTGAACTGTTTCATGACCAATGCAATTGTTGACTGCTTTTTCATCATGATACTGGTGGATGTAGTACTGCTGTCATTCAAAGTAATTTTCATGGTCTAGTCATCACAAAACTACGCTCAAAACAACAACTTCAAGAAACATTTTCAGAAGCTCAAAGTAAATCTTTATTTTTTGGCGGGGCTTACTGAAAACATTATAAGCTTCTTAGTTAATGGTCTCACAGAGAATCTTTGCACCCAACATTTGCAGCTGGCCTGTACCACAACTTGAACTATTTGTACTGATTTGCAGTTTCTTTGGGTATGGGTTTTTAGCTGGCCCGAATAAACTACTCTACCAGGGCTTTGAAAAATTGAAGAGAGACCTAAGAGCCACCTCTACAGTATCAAATCAGACTTCCAGCTTGCACACTCAGCAAAGGGAGTGCCAACACCCCCAGGTTCTATCCATTTAGATCAATTTAATTTAATTTAATTTAATTTAATTTAAAGAAGAAATTCCATTGCAGCATTAGTTTATTTATTGTGATATCCAAATTTCCATATGGGCTATTGTATTCTGAGTATTGTATTCTATAGTTATTCAACAAGACATGGTATCCTTGTATGATCTTGAGAAGTTTTCCTATTCACCTGAGGTTCCTTTAGACAGGATAAACTAAATTCTCGGTAACATTGACAGAAGGGTCCTAGGAAGAAATAGTCAAGAATGTCTCATAATTTCTAAAATTATTTTGGACTCTTCCAGGATGTAAAACCCTAAGGAAATACAGGCCACTTTGGAACTGCTGAGGCCATGTTGTACATATAACTCATTTTCAGATACCTTGGAATTTTTAGAAAATTTTCCGTTATCTGAAGGTGAATTCATGTGGAAATCTTGCATTAAATATGGGGTGGATATTTTTATAAAGTCTAAATAAGTGCCAAATACTTATTTTAAAGCAAGTTGTTTTACCTGAGAGACCTCAAGCCTTAGCCAATGCCTCTGCAATCTACAACATATTCTCTTTAAATTCTGATCCAGGGAGTAAAATGTCTGTGACTTTTGCAGCATTCTCTTATGGTGGCATTTTGAATTACTGCTTCTGTAATGAGGAGTACCTTGAAACATGTCCCTACAGTCCCAGAGCATAAGAGAATTAAATAAGATAATAATGAAAAACACAGATTAAATGATGTTGCTCTCCAAGCCTTGGGTTTTCATTTCTCCACTTTGAGATTAGTGTTTTTACATTGCTTTTTTACTGATATTTATAAAGATCATGTTTCTACATCCATCTGGCCAGCCAGCTATCATGATTGATAAATCAAGTATGCAAACACTTGATCTGAAAAGAGAATACTTAGATATTTCATGGCCTATTCAGTACAGCTATAAGGACATTTTAAATGAGAACATATTGTTCAAAGTTGTGAAAGGAATAACATATCTCACAAAATGACAGAATAAGAGCATTACTGCAGAATCAACATAAAGAACAAGGAGGATAACATGCCAGAGATGATGTATGGTTACCAGAACACTGCTGTAATGGAATTTTTGTTTTTACTGATGAACACCTTACAGAATTTTCTTCCTCAAGATCCAAATTACATTCCTTTTTCTTTTTTTTCTTCTAACACCACACCTGGTTAGAAAATTTTGTTTATGCTGCAAGGAGACTTCTGTAGCTATACATCTTTTGTCCTTGTGACCTCTCTGGGGTGATGTCTCTTATCTCCTTCAATATGTAAGATATACCTTACACACTGGGGCTTTGTTCATCATTGCTCATCTTTTGCTTTGTCAGCACTGAGCCCTCTAATGAAATACGGAGTCTGCTGGTTTGGTATGATGTGTAAAGGAGCTGAGACAGCCTGTTCCAAATGAAGTGTGTGAAATGGACTCCCTCTTGGGGCCTCTGACATTTGTCCTTTCTCACATGCTCCATTTTATCTAAAATAAGTCATTTGGAGTAAAAGCACACCATGGTTCTTTGTGCCTGAAGAAATTGGCAACTTTCTGGATTTTAACTTCAGTGAACAGAGATTTTTGCACCCTTTTTTGTCTTGCAAATGAAGCCAAAGCAATTGTCATATATTTCTAAGAACACATCGTAGAGCACCCACACCTCACCCTGTAATGACCTGGAAATGATTATACAGGTGAAAGAACCCCTCTGAAAAGTCTGAGAGTTTCATCACAATGATGGCCAAAACAGAAATGCATATGTTTCAGAGGTATGGGGTCTGTCTGTGAAAAACATGGCAAGTTCCAAGTCTTTCATGATGCTTTTGTCTTTATGATCAAGTCATTAAAAAATGCTCTTTAAATCAATTCTTCTCTAGTTTTGTGCTTAGCTGTTCATCAGCAGTTCCACTTTTCCTCAATTAAACTGAATTCATTGAAGGTGGTTCCTTTCTAAGCTGTCTGAATGTGTACTCTCTTCTTAGGAAGAAAAGCTTCTTTTCACGGCTTGCCACTCAAGTTTCGGCAAAAGATGAAATTGCAGCCATGAAAGATTTTTGATCTTTTTGTCCTCCAACTTCATTTAAGCTACATGCATTCTGCTCTAGGACACTTTCAGAGTTACTGAACAGCAAATGGTGCATCAGCTAATTCAAACCTGGAGATAAAATAGGCAAGGCAACAGTTTATGTAAGCGTGAGAGATATGAAATCAAACAGACATTGAGGAAACACTTGGACTCAACCAGCTGGAAGACCGGCTGCAGCAAGCCAAGTGCAAGGCAAGGGACAAAGATAAACAGTGACCTGGTGGTGATGGGTGAACTTTGGTGAAGTTGGTGTGATGCCTATTCACAATCATCTGCTATTAGAGAGACAGGAATAAGTAAGGAAACAAACTCTGAAAGCAGAGACCACTATGAGGTCTGAGAATTGAAGACCACACTGAGGTCTGAGAATTGAAACATTCTCTGGAAATGCCCCATTTCTCCTCCTGCAGCTGCAGTGCTCCCAGTGTAGGTACTGACAATGATGGCAAAGGCAGAAGAGCAAGGTAGTCCTGACTTCTGTAGAGCATTGCTCTGCTCTGCTTTATCCTCATGCCATATCCAATACTACTGAGGCCAATCCCCCCACTGAAGATGTTGACAGAATTCTTTTCCTGCCATTTCTTCTACTTTGAACCTTCTCTGAAGACAAAAAGAATAACTTCTGGAGGAGGCAGGAGAGAGAGAGAAATGAAAATGCATGTTTGGAAATCCTTCACAACTTTCATGAAGTTTTCTGAAAGAAAGGACAAAGTGATGAAAGACGAAAGCATGAGAAGTTGGTGTGGACTTGAAGTGAATAGCACTCAGATTCATTCCTGAGAGGAATGTCTGGGTGGATGTTGAAGCAGTGCTTGATAAAAAGGATATCTGCAAGTGATTTGATATCTAGTATGCAGAATTGAGTTTTATTCCACTCAGTGATGTGTGGGTAAGGACACCTGGCCAACGTCTGGAAAAACTTCAGAGAGAGGGGCTCCAGTGCATTCTTTCAGATCCTTTTTGCCTATTACCAATTCCTCAGAAATTGTTTCCTGTGTGTGCTTTGTTTTCAAATGCATAGAAATAACAATTCATTTTCCAGATCTTGATCTTGGCACTTCAGAGAGAGGAAAAAGGTGTACAAGAATAGGTTAATAAGAGTCAGCTCTGAATTTGCTCTTCAAAGCTTCTCAAGTGCCAAGTAAAGCACAATGACATGAACTGACAAGAGGACATGAATGAAATAGGAATGTTGGCACTCACAAATTCAGGCTATCAGTCACATAAAGATCAGAGGAAGTTGTCTTAACTGAGGGTATCGGTGTGTCCTACTTATAGCAAAATGACAGAGATGCAGAGTGTAGAGACTTCCTTTGATAGCAATATAGTAGTATTGCTACAGAAGAAACATAAAGCAGCTTTGGAAGGCCATCACATGTGCAGTTGGGGCAGGTTTTTAAAGAAGCTTAGTTTTCTGATGCAGTTAATGCAATATAACCCTGCAGACAGTTAGAAGGAAATAAATCTCTCCAGGTGTTATCTAGGAGAGCTTGTTCCTGGTGACATTACTGACTCTGACCTAGGAGCTGCTTATGACAGGGTGGTGAAAGTCTGGTAGAAAAGACACAGTTTGTCCAGAGAAAGAGTCTTCTTTAGCATTGAGATTTTCAGGGTGTGAGGCTTCTCCATCCTTCAGTTGACCAAACTGGGCACAGGACATGTGCAGCACTTTGTCCAAAAAGCTTGCCCGAGACACAGAGATGGCTTTTGTGTTAGCTCCAATTTTGCTGGCAGTACATGGGGTTTATGAGCAACAAGATTGCTGTAGGACGAGACTTTTTTAAAATCGGAGTATTTAGTCTCTGAAGCAATTGTTTTGTGATTGCTGGCAAGGACATCTCTGCCCCAGAGCTTTCCGCTGGAAGGCAGAAACAGTTCTGATGTGAGTGGTAAATACCCTGCTGTAAAAGACTTGCCTTTGCTCAGTTTTTAGAGATCCTGTGGTTTCAAAGTAAGGCAATCTGTCTTTAATAACATTATGACACACAAAAGTACTGGGAACAAAATGATCTTTATTTTCTGGCCATAGTAACGTGACATGGGCTGAGGTTACAGCCAGTTACACTTTATCCAGTGGCTCTTATGGATATTGTTATAAAGCTTTGTCCTTGTTATCATCAGGATGGTCTTGAATTAATTTTTTCCTATTCTCACAGTGTTGCAGCCAACATCATTCTGTCAGACATACTGGAATTGAATTGTGTGGCTTAAAGCAGATTCTGTGAGAACCTTTAGCCCACATTGAAAATTTTGCTTAGATTTATTCCAGTCTAAACCAATACCACTGTTCAAAAAACCAGAGAGTATTCAGCTGCATGTTTGCAAACTGAGCACAATGTACATGTGTTTACAGACCATATTAAAAAAACCTCATCATTTTACTAAGGCTATATTTACAGGCTACCAGGCACTCTCCTCTCTCTTGAGAGTTTGGAGATAGCCTTCAAATATTGCTTAGCTTTACAAGGCATAAAAATAAATTTGGAGCTAATACAGGCAGATTCCTGGCAGGGTTTTTCTTCACTCTGCCCTACGTAACTATGAGCGCAAACCAGGGCCAGCGATTTTGGCTGCGAAAAAAAAAAGGTTATGAAAATAATACCACAATGTTTTATTCAGGGTGTGTGGCCATAGTCAAGCTAAAAGAATAGCACAAGTATTATTACAATCAGCTGTCTCTACAAACAATTTGCTGAAGTAAAATGGTCAATTTTTAAGAGCTAACTTTTGCAATAGGACGGGCTTATATATTCAAGAATAATTATTGCACTAGATGAGAAAATGAAAGATCAACCACTATTAAGGACTTCTGAAATGTTAGAGTCAAATTCCCATCTCTGTTTGGGTATGAACTTGGTCTGACAGGTGAGACCAAGGCAAGATCTCTCCTTTTGCAGTTCAAGGTAACAGCAGAGCAGCTTGCTGAAGACCAAGGCATTATCCAGCCTGCAGATGTCTAAATCTCTGCCCACCAGGATCCAGCAAGCACATCCTTGCAGACACATGCTGTAAAAGTCCTTTTCCTCAAGGGTCTGCTGCAATAAGGGGGTGCAGAGCAATGCCCAAGTTGCACCCTTACTGAAAACAGCAAGAAAAGAACTGAGAAAGGAAAGGTCCATATTGCACCAGAGAAATGGCAGCAGCTCATTTAGCTCCAGGGCCTTCTTTGAGTGTTGTAATTTTAAGCAAAGAATTTGTTCTTCCACAATTAGTCCAATCCTATAAACAACCAATATCAAAATCTGATGGATGACTCTTATTTTACAACACAGGAGAATTCAAGGAAAAAAGACAAATTGGGTAAAAAGATCAACCATAATTGTACTATTCAGGGAGAATGAATAATTGAAATATGGCCCAATATATCCTGCACTGATTAGTAGTGAAAAACAGAGTTTATTTTCTATCACAATGATATCCTGAACCAAGAAACAGTGTCTCCTGACATGGTGGCAATTAGTTACAGTGGAATAAAAGTTGGATGCACATTTAAAGAGTTCTCAGTGGTTTGCACTGAATTATTTGCTAGGATGAGTAAAAAAATATCATGCTATGTCTCATCTTGTCCGAACACTTCTTGTCCTGTTTGAAACTGTGTTTCCATTCTTCCGAGAAACATCTCAATTTTAATCAATATAAATTCTTTGCTATCCACCATAAGACATTCTGGCACTAGAAATTTGTTTTATAGAATTATTAATAAGGCTGACTGTTCCAGTTTTTCCACATAGCAAAAGGCAATAGCCAAATTTGCTTCAAGGTGCACAGGATCGCACAGTGAGTAACTTCTGCAGAGTCTCCTCTGGTGGCTGCTAGACCAGCAAGGAAGAAGGTTGATTAGGTACTTTTCACCTGCCTGCCTGAGGACAGACACACCAATGCTTTCCTAGAACCGATGACATCTGGATAGCTGACAAATGGAAATGTTTTGAAGACACGTGGCAAACTGCCCATCAAACAGGCAGCAGCAAAGTTTAACTGACATCAGGCTTTAAGTTCCCCTTGACTTTTGCAGCAGGAGCAGAAACACAGCAAGAAGCAGCACACCAGGCTGAGAGCAAGGATGGGAAGCAGCAGCTCTCCTGGGCACTTGGAGACAGAGAGGAAATGAGGGAATTGCGGACAGTCAGAGGTCTGGGCATGCTGACTCTGCTGCTGTGCAGCCCAGAGTGCTCTTCTCTTCACCTGGACTGTCCTCAGCTTGCCTCAGCAATGGTAGCTTACAGGACATTGCATAAAACCCATCCTTGGATCATATTAATTTTTCTCGTTGCTGTCTATAGCAATAAAACTGTTGGAAGATCTGGGGGAAAAAAAGTCATGAGATCCCACTCCCGAAGGATTGTACCAAATATGCCTTAATTCTTGGAACAGCCATGGGGATCTTGGTGGGACTAATGGTATTTGTTTGGTCATGTGCTTGGGAGAAAAACAGATTAAAAACTTGTTGCTTTTAAAATAAACCAAGAATTTAAGTATGTTTCAAACTAAGTCAAAGCTCTTTGAAACACAGAAGAGTCAAAAACCAAAACAGGTTTTTCTACAATTTCTTCTGTTCTCTCATTTGAAGGCAATGTTTCAGTTAGTTTAACTATACTTGGTACTTGTATGGATAGGAGCCAGCTGCCAAGCATCTGTAAGGATTGATGGCAATTGGAGAGAAAACTGGGAGAGGAAAAAGAGGACTATACTTCTTCAACCTTTTTAATGAGGTGCAGAAAATTTAGAATGGCAAATGCATGTAGAGACTTGTTAGTCAAAAGCCTACATTGACTAGTTAATGGGAAAATCATGATTTATTTAGAGAGGCAAGACTAGACTCACTTCTGGCTCAATATCCGCTTGTACGTTGTGCTTTCTGTTCGGTGGAAATCACTTCTATCTGCAGTACAATTTAGGTATAATTAGAAAATTGTCTTATGCAATCATTTGGGTCCTGGTTTATTAGGAAAACTGAAGGTGATTTTGGCTTCTACAGGTGTTCTTGGCATGGAAGAATCCTGGCCTGGTTCATACGTATCAGATGTTTTTGATGGAAGCAGCAATACCCTCAAGGGAGTTGTGTGGTCTGAGGAGCAGTCAATGAATGCACCAAGATAAGCGTGTGTGAATTGAGTAGTGTGGTGCCTGCTCCAAAGTAATCAAAGTGCCATGAGCAATGTCCTGAGGTGTATATTAACCAAATATTTTCTTGCAAGTCAGTGTGGCATCCTTCACATGGTCATACAGACCAACAGTAGTTGCTCGAGCTGCTAAAAAGCTGTGTTTTGCTTTACACTCAGCTCTTCTGGACTAAAGAGAGAGTGCATTTACCCTCTCTCCCAATTGTATTGGTTTTGCAGGTTTTAATCACAGAAGACCCTTCTTGAAACAGGTTGTCAATCTCATAGAGGCTGCAGAGGTGACAAGGGAGCTGGCTTCATCGCCTTGGGGATGTCACCCCTCCTGTCTGGTGTGGTGAAGTCATCTCTTGGAGTGGTCCTTGCTGCTTGGCTGGAAAAGGACTCTTCCACATCTGTGCCTTCTCATATGTATCTTGTGTACGAGTGGTACAAAATGCAAAGAGAAAAAATGCAATGTGTTCAAAATGACCTCTAGAATTGTCAAAGTGAGCAACTGTCCCTCAGTCAGAAAACAGTTTATTTATGTGCTCGGGGCTTTCTGTGTCTGTTTTGGTTTGTGCTTCAGCAGCTGGAGTCCAGTTCCAAAAGAACCATATAGCTACTTCAGGGTAATGGGGACAACTGGGAGTATTAACAAAAGGAAAGTGGGAGGGAATGTAAACCTGGGAAAATATTATATCAAACTGTTCGCTCACCTCCACCTGGACCATTTGTGTAACCAGTCTAAAAAAAGCTCACCAAACCACATTTACAAAAGGAAGCAATGAAGTTATTCTATTGACATTCATACAATATCAAAAGAACTTTTTCTGCATTTTCATGGGAGTTTGTTTTTTAAAGGAAATATTAATGAGATGTATTGCAAACACAAGGCCTGCTTCTGCTTGAACTTTCTCTGTGAGCATGGATCTGTTCCAATGCTGTTAAAGTAAATGGGAGGAGTATCACAGTGACAGGACTGGTCTGGACCCACAGGAACATAAAGCAAGTGCTGGCAAGCTGACAGGGAACCGTGCTTAGTAAGGTCATTTGTAGCCACCCCATGATGCGGGCAGCTGTGTAGTAGCTCTGTTGCAGAAGCAGATTTATAAACCAGACATTATAAATATAGTATACTCTTAGGCCATTGCTGGGAGAGGAGCTTTTTTAACTTTCTGGATTTGATAATTTATAACACTTAAAATGGTTGCACGTTATTTTCCAAAACTCTAAAATTGTAAATTATATTATTTTAGAGTTATTATCATGTTTCCTGAGGCTCTTCTTATGGTTTCTTATCATAGCCATGAGACAAAGGAGCATTTAGAAGATGTACTTTAGTGCCTGCCTTTCCAGAGTACTATTTAGACTTACTTTTCAATGGGTTTTTTTTCTAATTAGGGATGCAGATACGAATTAGGGCATATGGGCTGTGTCCAATGCTATTGAGTTCATGTGTGACACTGACTTCAGGGGATGTTAAGTCAGAAACTTTGGCCAAACACTGAAATTTTAGTGTTTTCTTGTGAAGTGTTGAAATGCAGGAATCAGTCCCAGATCAGATCCAGTTCTCTTGACCGTTTTTCACCCTTGGCTAATGCTTTGAATAGCTTGTGTTGAAAACACAAGATTTGTTACCATCTCCAGCATGAACAGAGTTCGTTAATTTCTGAGTAGTCATACTCAGTAAGGCATCAACAGTCTAGAAAATGAAACTCAGAAATTAATATTCTTTTTGTGTTGACAGTCTGCTTACAAAAACATGGCCTTGTGTGAAGAAGTGGTGTGCCATAAAAGTAAGCACATACACTATGAACTATGGTTGGCAACATTTAATAAATGCTGCAGTTTAGGCAAGGAACATATGTTTTGTGGGAGTGATTTTCCTTTTGTCCTAAATTAAACAATGATATTTCATATGGACTTTCAATAAGGAATCCCTGCAGGGTTAAAACTTTATACTGATTGCTATCTTCCCTCCCTGCCCCCAATTTTCCCTGAAAAATGAGCTTCAGAGTGCCTAATTCTCACTTCCAGACAAATTAAGAAATGAAAAAACTGCCTTTTTTTAATTACAGATATTTTGTAGACCAACAAGTATTCAGACAATAGAAGTAGCAGCTCAGAGAACTGGGAAATTTGACCAAAATATCTGCTAAGAGGTGAGTAGCAATCAACTAGTACATTATCTGAAAAAGTAAATTATGTGTCCAGCCAGACTAACTATGTTAAAATGAGTGGCAGGAGAAGATGTCAAGTTTTTTTTCTTTATGACCTCCATTGGTATGTGTTGATTTTTTTTGGCACTGCCCCAAGCCCCAAGTGTATGCAGTTGAACAAGGGGAGAAGGCAGCAGATTTTATTGATTCATAATATGGCTTGCTGTAGTTTTCTGAGGGAAAACAAAAGGCTTATGTTAGCTATAAGGTACTGTAATATATATTTAACTGGTATAAATTATAAGGCTGTCTCTCCTTAGGAGTATAATATATAAGGTTGTTTCAGAGAGAGCCTGAAGTGAAAAGTGATCAAAGCACTGTCCAAACCAGACAAATTCATCAAACAAACCCAGTTATTAAAAGAACACAAACTTATGTATGAATTATTTGCTCCTGCCCAGTTCTAACAAAGGCTGCTAACCATTCCCAGTCCAAGACGGAGGGTAATTTTGTACTGCAGAAAAGCACCATGGCACGTGACGGATTGCAGAATGGATCAGGTAACTTGACTCAGTTTTTCTCCTTGATGCTGCTTCCAGCCAAGCTTCCTGAGACTGGGAAGCATCATTTTCTATAAAAGTTGGATTCCTTTTGACTTACTATACTGTGGGATTTGTATAGATCCAGATAACTCCCAGAGATCCCTGCCTCTCTCTCTATGTTCTGTGGTGAAATGTATCCATTGATGTCCTAGAGCACCATCAGGGCTCGATACAGGGCTTGGACTGAACTGCCAAAGTGCATAACAAGGTTTGTGTTGAGACAGGTCAATGTGGCTGGTCTATATTTGACATTGATCAAAATAGAAAAATCTTTGCCAGAGGGAAGTTGCAGCATCACTTCCAGATTTAGATGGGTCTTTACAGTCCCTTCAGAAGGAGAGACAACAAAGGCTGAAGCCTGGAGTGGAGCTGCCATGTAGCAAAGAGGGTCTTGGTGTGTCAAGGACCCACTACACGGGGACAATCAGTGCTTGCTCTGGGACTGGCAAAGGGCAACTGCCTACATGAGACCTGACAGAAGTCCTTGGTTGTGTAAAATTCATGATGACTCTGGGGTACCAACATCTTAAACTGCTTGGAAACATCCTAAAACCTATGTTACCTCTTCCAAGCACCAAGAAGACAGTACTTCTTAGGAAAAACTGTAATTTGTCCTAGGCACTGATAATTTTTAGGCTGGGATTGATATGTGACCAAAGTAAAAGGGCTCCAAACATAATCAACTGAATAAAAGTCCTGATATTATACACACGGCATGAAGTGCTGTAGAATTTGCCAAACTAGCTATCTAAAATGTAGCTAAAAGGCATTATGAATACCTAGGGTGAAATTCTGGCTCACTGAAAAGAGTGGGAATTCTGCCATTGATCTCAACAAGGCTAGAATGTCTCTCTTCTTAGACTCCCTCCCCTTCTTTTCATTTTATTAGCCATTCTGCTTGCAGATTGCATGCATTTTTATTTTACATGGAGAGATTGCATTAAGTCAGGATATAATATTTCACAATTGGCAAGACACGCTCCATCCTGCAACTGCAGTTGTTGTTGCCTGTAGGGGAGCAGCGAGTGGCTCAGGGCCAACACACTGCAGCATCAAGGAGAGGTTACAAGGGAAGCAGAGCAGCGGTGGAGCAGAGAAGGAAAGGGGCCCCTGCCTTGCATTCTTCTGTGTGAGAGTCAGGAAGAAGCTGCAGCCATCTGTTCTCTTAGATGCTTCCTTTTTGTAGTCTGCAGTGGTAAATCTGGCTGCTGCACGGGTCATTCAGGCTTTTTTTCTCCCCAGTCACTATCCAATGTGAGCTGCCACTGTTTGAGTCTTCCTCCAACCCACTCATTGCATGTGTTGCATGTGGAGCTAGAGAGCCTGCTCCTAAAGCTGAGGTGGGGGATTTGTCTCCTTCTGCTGACATCTTTTACAAGGAGAGTTTCATGCACAGTGTGTGATGCTTTGCTGATGATGGGGGAAACACAGCTAATAGCTGCACACAAAACACTACTTCTCTGGACCAGCTCCAGCTTTCCAACTTACTGGAGCAAGGCCCCTTCCCTTCCTTTGGCAAATCTTTTAACCTAATAATCTTTATTCTTATTTCTTTGGAGGGAAAAGAAGAAATTTTATGAAAAATATACTCAGTATGTTTATGGCTCATCTTTCTCTGCTAGCTTCTGTTAACCATTTCAAGGGAGCTTTCTCTGAAGACAGAAGGCTTTCAGGAGGCAGGCCAGCCCCTCAAAGACAGTCCTAGAATGCTTTGCGTACCCCTTTGCTCACAGCTCTAGTCCCCAACAAAGCTGCAGTCCCCAGTGGCATTGCACTGTATCATTTTATACTTGCAGTCCTTCTGGAACGCTTTTTTTCCATATACTTTATCCAGATTTTGGTCATATATTATCTGCCTGACAACTCGACACCTATAAAAATTTACGAATTTGTATTAAAACCAATACTTGATTATGTCAGTGTTTATGAGGCTTCCCATGAGTCCTATATTCTTCAGTTGAATCTAGGTATAGCCTCTCATAATAATAATAAAACAGGCCATATTTCACCATTTCTCTGTTAACATGACTCACTGCTTGCAATTACAGTAGCTACCAGCTCACACTTTTGTTGATTTTAAGGGTTTGCTGCCTTGTAGGGGTCTTTGCTGATCTAAACACCCATAGACATTTATTCAGTGGGCCTCCTTAACTGGGCTAGAAATAGCTGTGGCTGCATTTTTCCATTTTCAGAGAACAATGTCCATCTGCATTTGTTCATACAGAAGTGTGTAGTGACTCATAATGAATGTGAGTTTATGTACTGATAATAAGAAAAAATTGACACCACTGAGGCCTTTGTGTTTGCAAATGCTCTGGATACGGAGACCAATTGAAAAAAAAAATAAAGAAAATAAAGCAAATATGCTTCTTCCTCCTACAGTAAGGCTCTTCTTACTTCCATCCCTTACTTGTCTGGATCAGCCCTAAGTACTTCATTCTGGGGCTTGATGGAGAATTTGTATGGAGTGCCAGCTGCAACAGTCATCTTCTGGCTTTTGCAAGGGAGCGTGTCTCACCTGAAGTTAGTATTTTGCAGTCTGGTTTTGGTAGCATGCAGTTCTTCTACCTTCATTATCCAGTTTTTAAAGTCAAACCAAGGTATGCAGTAGGATCATGAAGACAAGTAAGGCTCCAGCATTTTAAAACGGACATCAGTGAGTCTGGGGGATTTCTAAGGTTTAATATTAGCAATGGTAACATTGTACTGCTGTGACGCAACAGTAAACTGTACAACATGCTTGCAGTCTAAAGATTCTTACATCCTAGGAATCACAAAGATGCTTTGAAAAATGAATCTGGGAAATAACTTTTTATAGAGATAATTATATACATTAAATATAAACCACATATCCATGTTTTCCTAATTCCGAATAACATAATTGCTACAGATGAAGAACATGGAGGTACACAAATAGTGTATGTGAAACACAGGAGCAAATCTCTTTTAATTCCCATTTTTTACTTCCCATAACACAGCTATAATATTTCTGTAATACGAGAACTCCACAGGGGTAATTTTTTCTGGTTTGAAGGATGAGCTTGATAGAAGTTGGTTCCAGAAGTTATAGTTATACATAAATTTACAGCTGTTAGCCATGAATATGTAACATATACACAACTTTAGCCAACAGTTATATAGCATTGTAACATATTTTATAGAGACATAAAGCTGTTATGAGTCTTGAACTTTTTAGTTCCTTCTGTATCAGATTGTATCTCCAGGAAAAGAACAGAGGACTTATGCCTAAATTTAAATGATTTTGAAGTTATAAATTTAACAGATGTAGATAACATCAGTACTACTCCCCAAAGATGTTTTTCATGTCTCAAAATACCTTGAATGACTTAATTGTCTCAAGACAGTGATGTAAAAACTGTTCAGGATGATAGGTTATACTTTTTCCAAGTCAAATTAAGTCCCGCTCCTATAGAAAGCATTTATTGCATTCAAAAACCTTGAGATTGCTGGCAACAGTAGTATGATGCCAAGTATATTTTGGAAAGTCCTGCAGGACATATCTCCATAACCTATGCAAAAAGTACGGATTTAGAAAATGGAGCAAAAGGGGAAAGAAATTGGTCATTTCTAGAAGCTGTAGTGTTCTAGAGCAATCTTACAAACATCTTCTGATATTTGTCCTGCCAAAAATGAAAGACCAGTGTTTTTGAAACTGATTCTACGAACCATGTAAAAGTTGCGATATGGATGCACAAGAGCAATTAAAAATCATGTAGGTCAGGAGAAGGTTACGCCTATTCCAGTATAATAATTAGACAACTTTCCTCTTTTATTCAAAGCAGGATTTGGAATCTGTAGATTCCATTGTGTAAAGAGGTTTCCTTAGTGGTCAGATGGTCAGGATGTTGTAGTCAAATTTCTACTATTTCAGGAAAGGAGCAGAATGCACATTTTCCTTGCCTACATAGTGTTCTGACTACTGCACACAGAAGAGAAAAAAGCCAGGATTATTTCTTTTTCTTCCTTATGCTTCCATGTGTCATCGATTGTGAAACTTACCTTTTACTTCTTCTGAAAGTTTTCTGAGCTTGATGCAATTCTTACCCACAGTTCCTGTGGTGAGGATATGGCAAGACTTGGTGGCATTCCCTCATGCAGATGTGTACATCAGAGCTGAAATACAACACACTCCAGCTTGTGCTCTCTCTCTGCCTCTCTCCCTCCTACAGTTAAAGAGTTTCTGCATGGCTGTGCAGAGGCCTTAAGGGATATTTGGATGACTGTGCAAAGCTGACTTGCAGTCTAGCTATATAATTATCAAAAACAGAATTTACTTCATGACCATAAATCATGTTCCTTTATGGAAAGAAATAATCAAGTTAGTATCATTAAATTTTATAAAATATAAGGAACTAATTTCAAGGTCAAGATACAAATGGACTTCCTTTTAATTATTTTGCTATTACGGACTTCCTCTACTTTTATTGCACTGTAATTGTTAACTGGAGACAATTTTAATTTAAAATATGATCCTATTTCCCTAGACAAAAACTACAAAAATCAGTATGAGGCACTATGCTTCATGTCTGCTGGTAAGAGCTTGTAACATCTCCACCTTGTGGTTGTTCGTTTGAGTAATGAGCTGAGACTGCTGCATCTCACACCAGGCTTATTTTGGCTCTGGGACTCCAGGTTCTCCAAACATACATTTCATACATTGAGGAATTCTAGCTAAGAGATTCTTATGTTAATTCTGTATATTAAAAAATATACAGATTTAGATAATATAGATTAAAATCAGTTCTTTTTTCTTACTTTCTATCAGACATTGTTAAAATTTTATATTTTAGACAACATCAATAATTAAATTCAGGGATAAGTGACTACAGAGGCAATAAACATATAGGATGACTGAAATTGTTCAACTTGAAAAGAAGTATTTTTTACATAAAAAATGCCATCAAATCAAATAAGATGACCCAAGGGTTAGGTCAAGAAGATCAATTATTTTTTACTCATCAAAATACTTGCAGGTATCCTCATATATGATGAAAGGAATGCACATTAAACCCAGTGATACCCACTATGGCGCATGGGAAGATGTTATTGTCCCCGTTTCACAAGGGGAAAGTCAACTGCAGAGGGAACGTGCCCTTTCACAAGGTCACAGAGAGAGACAATGATGGAAAAGAAGAGTAACCCAGACTTTCTGTTTTACAGATCATGGCGTTTTACTGTTAGATCTGCCACCTCTCATCCTGATTTGCTTTATTAATAATATCAGGAAATTGTCTACTCAGCTCTAAGAAATCTCAGATCACAGGTATTAACTCAGCACTAGTTGCAGAAGTTGAGCTGCTTTTTTTTTACCTTTTACTTTTTTTACTTGCAAATGTAAGAAGAAGGTCCCAGGATATTTCTGGTATTTCCCCGATCACAGTCAGCCAGAAAAAAATAGAACATAAGCTCTTTTGTGGTAGTTTTTCACTTCCTGCACACACCAGAATTTTAAAATGCAAATAAGGCAAATAAGTAAGTGTAATTGTGTTATCTAGACTTTCTAAAATATCTGAAATACTTTGGCTTGATATTCTAAATGAAGGTGTCCCAACCTCTCCTTTCCAAGTTCTAGCTCTGATTGTAAGCATGATTTTGTTTTCTCTTTATTTGTTATTTATGGCTACTTCACCTTTCTCCACAGAAATCTTTCCTGGTTTAATTGCAATCGTTGCAACTTCCTCTGTAGTGTATCATTTGAAAAGCTACTCAGCAGCCTTTTGTAATGCATCATATAAAGGGAAGATGAGAAGTCATTTGACACAATGGCACAAATATATGCAGCATCATTGGTTATTTCTCCATTTTGAGAGGTACCTTACAGCCAGAAAAGTTGTATTAGCTCTGGTCACTGACCACCTATTTTTGGCTTGGGGGAGGAATCAGTTATCCTCCTCACCCCACTAAAAGCAGTGCCTTTCTTTAAACAAAAATGCATCCTGTAACTGCTGTGGTAGGATCTGAGACCCAGGATGCCCTGTCACACTCTGCCAATGTTCTTTTCATCTCTATGATTCATCCTGAGATAAGCAGTGGTACCCAAAGTGCCCTTTCTGTTCCCCATTCCTCCTGAGTTGTGTCCATTCCCTGAACTGAGAGGAACCCTGAATGAAAATGAGCACTTGTCTATTAGCAAAAATAATGAGACTTCTTTTATTTTACTTTTATTTTTTTCTGTCAGAGCTCTCTTATTTCATGTCCTATTGTATATTTATGCATAGAACATCTAACCTAGGAGGGCTCAAAGGCTCAAATACATCTATTCTAGCTCCAGGCACCACAGGTAGCAACAAAACTGCCTCTACTCATAAGATGAGGAGTTAGATTTTTTTCCTATCTGAGTAGCCTTCCATAGGCACCAAAACTTGCATGGGAATTCTTGGTGGCAGCCTTGCGAAAGCATCAGTTTGCGTACAACTGTGGTTCAATACTCTGAGAGCTGATAACAAAGAAATGAATAGAAGCAAATTGTCCCAGTGTGTGTGTAAGATTTTGAATAGCTGGAAATGCTCAGTAACAACAGTCCAAATTGGCCCAAAGTGCTATATGAAATGGCACTCCATGGGGAAGAGACTAAAAAAAGATGAAGTCTTGGAGAGCTTCTGTGAAATTCAGAGATCACCAGAGACACAGATCTGACAAAGGAGGAAAGGAAGAGGTTTCAACAATAGCAGCTGTATAGCCTGCATATGCAATCTGTGCTTCCTCAGCAGGAGGTAGAGTTTTGAATTTGGGAAAACACCTGGAAGAAGGAGCTGTGAGGATGGTGGTTGAAGAGGAAAAGTGGTGAACATGGCCAAAATGGAACAGAGTAATCCAGCTAAATATAATATCTTCACTATAGGTGTCAATATCTGAGCTGGTTATCCCAGCCTCCTCAATGCGGCATTCTCAATAGATTACTCAGACAGGGCATATTCCTCACTCATAACTTCACACTAGTGCTTCCTATTTATTTTTCTAGTCTAGTCTAACAGAAAAAAAAAAAAAAAAAAAAGGCATTTTCTTTTAGAAATATTCTGTTTTTAAAAGAAAATGGTTTTCTTGTCAGCATGTGAAATAATAATGGACTTTATAGACAGTACAGAAGAAAAGGCTTTCTGACGGCTTGGTTAATACCTCCACAAAGCAGTAATGTAAAGTAAATCATAGACAAATCATGCTAAACTTTCTCTTTTCTCTATTGACTGCAAAGACAATGCAGATTGATATCTCAGATACAGTATCTGAAGAGTCCTAATCTCCAGAGGATCCAAATTATGGTCTCTTTTCAGCAGTGAAGATGACCTAGGACTTGCTGAAGAACTTCAGCTCCAGAGAGCTGCTGTTGCGCTAGCCCTGGCTGCCCTCCTCCTGAGGTACTGGCTGCTTGGCATGGTGTGAACCCAACTCTGCTGTTCAGAGCTGTCCAGACCATTTCAGTCTTCTTAAAGATTAGGTACTCATGATAGGAGACTGAGTGCCATGACACAGTTGGATTTCTGAAACAGAATACCCCAAATAGAAAATGTGGTTCTGGTGTGTGTTCCTTCATGCTCAGTACGGTTTTCATGACCATGTGGTGACTAATCCATACTGCCCTGCTTTGCCAGCATGATTTCAGAATGCTACTGTATCAAATAACCACGGAGCTTTGAAGAGTAGAGCTGCTGAGGGATGGGTGGGAAAACTTTAAAAACCTAAAAAAGTTTGTTCAAATAACACAGTCAGATCCTTATTGGGAAATAATTGGTCTGGAAATCAAACTTCAGTGCCTCCTTGTCTCAGACGTTTGCAATGCTGAAGGAAAACCACACCTTTTAAACGTCTGATCTGCCGAAGTTCAGTGAGGCTCCAAAGAGTTTTTGAAATGTTAAACTTTTCAGCATTTTTTCCAAGAGGGAAAATTTCACCCCGTTCTGTTTGAAGAAGTCTGCCTGTGACTAATTAAAAGCAGCGTGTGGCACGCGTTGCAACAGTGCCGTTGCTGCCAAGCCCCCCCTGGTGGTCCTGAGGACCACAGGCATTTGACTGCTGTGGGCACGGGCTGGCGGGGGCTGGTGGCCACAGTTCCATGAACAAGGACACTCTGGCAGCCCTGACTCAGGCAACACCATCACTTAAGCCAGCTGGAGCCGTGCCTGAACACTTCCAAACAGGACAGATGCTATAGCCCAGGAAAGGCTCTGTGCAACAGGGCGTCACTCCCAGATCCACTTGGTATTACTGGTATGAGGATACTGTGTTAATTTGCTTCCACAGGGTAGAATAAAGCCGATGTTCGTGCCAACTCTACTTGCTTAGCCAAACCCTGCTCAAGTTTCACTCATCCTGTAGACTGAGAAATGCTTAGAATGGTCAAAGCCTAAAAAATTTATTTTTAATCAGCGAAAGCATCTTAATTAGGTTTTAGGGGCTTGTGGGCTGTGTGCATATACACACACAATTCTATTACCCAGAGAACGAGTAAAGGAAATAAGAAAAGTCAACTCTGTGGTGTTCAGTATGGTCTGATGGAGAGCATAAAGGGATATAGCTTGTTCTCTGAGTCTGTTCAGCCATCTATGAAGTAGCAACAACCTCATTTCCCTTCCAGGCTGCTCTAAGGTATAGCTGGTTGCCTTCTATAGCACAGCTTGCAGTACTTATGGTCTGCAATATTAACTGGGGTAGAGCAATACAGTGGCTAAAATTTGAAAGCAGCTTTTTCTCTGGAGTTGAAGGGAAGTTCCACTTAAAACAATTGCTAGCATGACATGCAACCATGATGATTATAGGGATTTAGATCTATTATCTCTATTACTGAAAGCCACTTCCTGCACCAATAAAACACAAATACTGTTTTTTGATGTTTATCTTAAGTTCATACTACTTCTGCTGCAATACATATCTGGAAGCATTTAACTGAACCGTTCAAGTTCAGAATTTGAAATTTAATGAAACAAGATTTTTATGCTGATGATGCAAGGACTCTAGAAGAAAACAATGTTCCTTTTGTAATTAAGCAGAGCAGCTATTTATACTGTCGGCTGCATTCCAGTACAAAGTGCACTCATGGCATCAATTTAAAGGGCATATGTTGGAGGCAAACACACAAAAGTGGTTTGGAAAGAGGCATGGAGTAAAAGTTTCTGAAGTGCCCAAGTCTCTTCAAGGACTGAGACTTCAAGGACACTCATTTGATTTTGAAAGTTTTACCCAGGCTTACCAGAAACAGAATACAACTTAAAATTGGCCATGATCCCTTGTAGCCACAGAAAATTCCTTTTGGGATAGGTTTTATTCGAGTAACTCCAGATGTACTTGCCCTATTCCTGTGTTAGAAGGAGGTCCAATTTGATTTCAATAATTTACTTTGACTTCAGCCGCAGCAGGATTGTCTTGAGTCTTTTGTCAGTAGAAGACTCAGAAATTTCTTTACCCCTTTTAATACAGATATTTTTCTTTCTTCTTGTAACTTTTAGCTTCCATACTTCTCTTTAGGCATGTAAGGTGCATTACTGAAAAAGCCTATCCAAGGACAGCAAAGCACCTTTTCTCTAAAGTTTCCAGTTTCCACCAGCCTAAAGAGGAAGAAGCCCAAGTGTGTACATTTTACTGCATAGCTGAAACCAAATTCTGCATGGAAACATTTTATCAAGTACCTTATTTTTCTACACATTCCTGGAGGACCTGCAAAGGAGGAGCTTGTCAGCTAAATTGAAAACATACTAATAAAGTTAAAAAGTTAATGGGAGACATTTGCAATTTCCCAATAATTTTTCTAGTGACTTAAACTCGAAATAACTGTGTATACTTCTGCTACTGTTTTCCTTACATCTTTGTATCGAATGACATGCAGAAGAATTAGTGCCGGATATCTACCATTTGTCGCACACCTATCAAATTATAGTTTTCCTAGGCAAACTTACAGTTCAGGTGGCCAGATCTCTGTTTGTCTGGGAGGCTATTTTCAATTACTTTTAAGTAATAATGTGTGCTTTATAACTCAAACCACTTGTATAAATAGAGCTTAAAACCTTGTGACTGAGGCAATAAAATAGAAGCAAAGGTTTAGCTGTTGTAACCTACTATGCAGTCCATTAAGGGCAGCGGCAGAAATATAATTCCAGACTCTGGGCCACTTTTGTGCTATCTAGAAAATAGAAAAATACTTCTTTTTTTTTTTTTTTTCTCTAATTAGGATGATTATTATCTTAGTGAAGTAGATCTAATGGTTGCTGCTTCTTTCAGTGAGCCTTGGCTAGTTATTTTGAACCAAGACACTTCCACATGTCTTACTAAAGGGTATGGGCCAACAGTGCTACCTTTGCTTTATATCTCCAGACTTGCAAAAGGGTGGCATTTAAATATAAGATTTTCATTTAAGGATACACAGAAGGATAAATCTGTGGAACTTGGTTAATTCTGTCATACTCTTCTGTGTCTTCTTTCCACTTCTCCATTTACTACGACTAGATGATCATATCTGAATATCACATGGCTAAGCTTGTATTTATACCAACTGATGCTGCACGTCACTGGCATCCTGACTAAAAGGTCAAGGGAGAAATAGCTTTGATGGTCTGACAAGTTCTTTCAAGGGATACCTTTTGTTTTTCATTCCCTTCAGAATAAAATATTCTGTTCAGGCACCTATTTTATAAAATTTGTGTATTTGATAGATCTTTTTGACCTCAGAAAAGAAAAATATGAAGTGATATCTTATTCCTTTCTTTTATCTGCCTTAAGCCTCCAAGAAAATTCCTCTGCATTCTTGCCTCTACTGATAACATCTTTTCTAACTGCTAAGGAGCTGACAGCATATTACAGGGGTTGTGCAGTTCTGAACCCTTCTCATTTAGATTTGGCCTGAATGCCAAAAATGCTGACCTTTTCTGTATTTAATATGGCTTAGAAGAGGCATCTTTCCAAGTCTTAATATAATCTACTGCTGAACCTTCTCATCCTCCTCTGCTTCCCCTCCCCTTCAATCTTGTAGCACTCCTAATTCAATGTATAGGATATGGACACCCTACAATGCCTAGCATATCCTTTTACATATATCCAGGGAATTCAGGAATTCTTTTGAGTAGCTTGACTGCTGCTATATTTGTCAGATTCTCTTATCAGTTTCTGATATCAGTCTCTGTTTATCTTTGAGGATTTAATAGTCTGTTAGTGTGAGTGGCTCGTTTCTTTCCCACACAACCTTTTTTTTGCCTGTCAAGTTTTGCCCATCAGTTCTTTTGGAAGAATATTTTTTGACTGAGGACTTGATCTTCTTGTAAACAATACAAATAGAAACAGGAACATAAAATATAATTTACATTTTTTACTTCTCTCTGTTATGAATGGGTACATCTAATAATATCCCAGACCAGCTACCTTAGTTCTGATATGTCTTTTTAAATATTTTTAATACAAGAGTGATCGAAACAGGAAAAATTGTAATTAAATTTTATGATCTGAGCTGTTTCTGAAACATAGAGGTGATCCATGAAAAGGCAAACATTTTGTATAGCTGCCTTTGGATTTGCTCATATTTTGCAGTTATACTGGTGATCATTTTAAGTTCCTTTCAGCTGAAATATTCTACTCTACTCTACTCTACTCTACTCTACTCTACTCTACTCTACTCTACTCTACTCTACTCTACTCCACTCTACTCTGTGCCACTCTACTCCACTCTATTCTATTCTAAATATGACCAGGTTAACATTGTGGGCAGTATACAAGGTGAATGACATACTAATTACCTTGTGAAGCCTTTTTTCCAAGCTGAGAAATCAAATTATGATAAAGTTATAGAACAGTTTTGAAAAGTGGCATGTAGTACAGCAAATTTTGTAAATAGTCTCTATCACTTAGCATGTGACTTCAATTGTCTTCACAATTGCAGTGCATTCACAATGATGTTTGCTTCTCACTTGAATGGTAAATTGACACCTTGAAAGCAGAATCTAATTTTGAGCTTAAAGAACAATTCCTATAATATTCCTTTATAAAATTCTAGCTCACAGGGGACAAGGTGTTATAATTTTTACAGGTTTTATTCCACAGTCTTCTACCTGATGTGCCACCCATCCTGGGTACTGAGGAAAGTGGTTTTGTAAACCAACAAAACACAGCTCTGTCCTGGGCCAGCTTGCTTCCAACACCTGTACCCCATGACAAAAAGTAACGTGTCCAGGTATACTTTTCCAAACATAAACTTGTAGTTTTCAAGGTCAGCCGCATTAAAACTTATTCTTTTCAGCCAAGCCCAAACCATGGCTTTGCTGGGTGTATACTTTTAGGCAACCAGCACCAAGCTTATTCTTATTCTCCACAGGGCTGTGGAAAACTTCCCAATAAGGGCAATAACACAACCCCCTGGGCAAACTATGCCAAGCAGATGTGCAGATATAATTTCTGATGAGAAGTCTTATGATCCCAAAAAATACTTCTCTCATTCACTCATCAGATTCAACCCTACTGATGGAACAAGTAAATACAACACAATGGAAGGGGTTTGCCCTTCTCTTTGTACTCAGTGCAAGTTTGCCCTATTAAATCCTCAGGAAGAAGCTACATTTCAAGCACAAAGACACTCAGGGGAAAGACGTCCCTTATTCTAAATTATTGTATTATGTTTTAAGTTAAAATGGCAGAGATCTGTGGGATTTCAAACGAGTTGAAAGTGGAAAATGTAACACAGTGGAGCTTCACTCTTTCAAATTTTCTTTTTGTTAGCTATCATACCTACCTATCATTACCTTCACATATCTTTACCCCTTCCCTGTCCTCATTTTCTTATTCCACCTATTTACTTTCTTGTAATGCTGACTAAAAAAATCTCTTTCTGGGTGAGATGGAGTGATATCCCTTGCCAGCCCTCTGCCACTGTTGCACCAGTAAAGTTTACAACAGCAAGGGATACACTTCCTAAAGAAAATTCTGTTTTCAAACTGTAAGACTCACAAAATGAATGTAGCAGATGGAGAACCCAGCCCTGTGTGTTCCACTGACAGAGGGCTACTTTAAGGTCAGCAGTTTCCCTTAGAGTGACAGACATTTCTAGGTACTGGTGGATTCAGAATTCACATTAGGCATTATCAACATATTTCAAGTGTATTTCTCTATCAGCTGGCATCAGGGTCTGTTCCTTACAAACATGGAGAGCAGGAATTAGGGAGAGAAAGCTCACTTCTAGCTGTCAAGTCTACCTTTCTAATCCCACTAACCCGTGATTATTCTTTTGTACTGGCCAGACACATTTCTTTTGAATTGTATTCATCACACAATTAAAACCTGTGGAAGGATTGTTGCAGTCCAAAGACACTGAAAAAAAGACTATAAAAAATTCCGCTGTGTTTACACCAAAAAGCAAGGTCTTGTACTGTTTAAGCTCTGATGCAACATTTGGATGTAATTACAGTAGGCCAAATTCTGCCCTCAGATACACCAGTCAACTTGGGTAAGACTTGGCATCGAGGGGATATTTTCAAATCTAATACAATGGTATTTTTATAACACCATGCCAAATAGGGCATAATGTATTTTTAGAAACTTTCTCATTTATAATAATAAAATGCTCTTCAAGATGATTCATATTAAAAGAAACAATTATTTTGGCTTGCAGGACATATTTGTAGCTACGTGTAGACATTTATTTGGATGTAATTCAGCATCAAATAAATTCAAAACATGGATCTGTGCCAGTGACAGGGATGAAAAAAAATCTCAACCAAGTTACTCAGTAGCTTTTGCAGTTTCCTTTGCCTGCTAGGTCAGAGCTCCCTATATCTTCACAGAGATGAAGAACTGGAAGGGACCTCTAGAGGTCATCTGATCCATACTTCTGCAGAAAGAAGAATTCAAACTTACAAGGGCAGAGATCTGTCAGTGATAGTTTAATATCTATTGAAAACATGTTAAAATGGGAAAATCCATGCCCTCCCATGCCTCCCAGTATTTTTGCAGACAGACAAGCTATTTCTAATGGCTAATTTGAATGGATTTTGATGCAAGTTAAGATTTCTTTTTTTTTTTCCCAATGTGGTCAGGAGAAACAGCTGAGCATGTTGCACCTCTCACTGAAAAGATGTCAGTTTATGGTCTTTCAATTTCCTCTTTTAGAAGAGACATGGTAGAGAGCCTTCAGCTTTTCCATCTCATTTATATGCACTTTAAACCCTTCCTATATTGCTGCTCTCCTTGGGGTCCATACCCCTAATTGTGGTAAGCTCCTCTAGAAACCACCCAAGATGGAAAGTTGTTTCCATCTCTTTCAACTGGAGTGCCAAAAGCAGCAGCTCAGATCCGACCAGCAGTGAGGAGACTACAAAAATCATGTCCCGTATGTTGCATATAACGTTTCTCAGTTTGCAATAGCCTCACATTGCTGACTCATATTTAATCCATAATCCACCACAAGCCTCATGCACATCTACCTGTACTAGTTGTTGCCTTCAGATTTTAAACTATTTCCTCAACTTGTCAAGAGCCTTTGAATTCTGACTTAGTCTTTCAAAAGGATTTGTGACACCTTTCAGATTATAATACACCAGTCCTTTATCCAAAACAATAACTTTTGAAGAAAACTGGACTTGGGTTGATGCTGGAACATTTCTATATTTTGTAAGAGTTTCTTTTAATGCTATTTAAAAGTAGGATTTCACTCATCTACTCACCCCCAATATGGCACCATCTCCCTAAAATCTATTTTAATTTATTTAGTACAGCATTAAAAGCTTTTCTAAGGACAGATTTATTCTGTGATTTTTTTCTAAACAGCTAAAAATCAATTTATTTCTTTCCTTGTGTAGATGCATCATTTCCAAGGCAAAATTTAAAAAGCTTTATAGTTAAGGTTCATGCTCCTAAGAAATAACATTGTTAAATCAAAGCTATTACTGCTTGTACTTTGTTAACTTGAATACAGGCAGCCTATTTAGTAGCATGGATGAAAAATTATTACAGTTATTAACCTGCAAATCACTGGGGTAATATGTTATTCCAATCATTCTCTGGGAGGGTAGGGGAATGGGAACGGTATTTTGGAACTTATTTGTAATGCAACTTGCCATCTTTCTGTCAAAGTCAAGAAGAGTCTGTCAGGAGAACAATTCTGATTTATCGCTTTTTATCCCTTTTTCACCAACCTGAAAGTAGGGGGCACTCACTACATTCTGGGCAGAAACAGTTGTTCTGCCTCAGGCTGTGTTATCTCCCCTCTCCCCTTCTGCTTTCTCACGTCATTCAGAACAAAAGGAGCATTTTTAAGCCATGTTTTAAGGAAAGCTGCAATGCTATTATCCTGTGGAGAACATGGTTGGATGTAGCCCAGGAGGTCACACGGCTACCAGATCAGCAAATGGTCTCTGTTTGATCCTACAAAGCTTCTGTCTGAACCTCTCTGACTTCTCCATACCCCCTCCACTTCATGCATTCAGCTTAAAATATAGCTGATGAAGGTCTGGGGTTAGGGTTTGAGTTTGGACTATGAATATCTAGCAGATCAGTCTGCTGACAGGAGTGGATAAGATGGTCCTGAAGTTGTAAATGCAAGGAGATCCCCTTATGTGTTGGGTATGTCCCTTTTGCTAAGCACACCTTGTGTTTTGGACACTAAATTAACTTTCCCAAACTTGTAGGTTTTGGAGACAGAAATCATCACTGTGACTCATTTGGAAAAACACCTCGCATGTTTTGACTGCTTTTGTAATATAAAAATAATCCTGCAGGCAAGGATTATCTAGATTATATCTAGAGCACGAAATTTTCACAAGAAACATTTAGCAAATGTCTCCACATACAGAAGTGAACCAGACAAACAGATAAAGATGAGAGACAGACAGTGCCTTTTATGCAAGTGGAATGCTGTGTAAAGTACAAAAGAAAGGTATTGAGGACAACTGAGTGGACTTCAGCGAGTCTCGTTTTTGATATCTTTCAGATATCAAAGTAAGAGTAAATTATGAAATAATAGCAATGGGGCTATAACATCCATGGATGTCACTTTAGAATAAATTCCATCTTAGGTTATTGCACAAAAAAGAGCTATACCCAGCAGGCGTTATTATCAAAGGTGTAATTCAAGATAGGGGAAAACCACAAAAAAAACCCAAACCCAAACTAAAAACCCCAACGCAATGACATTTAATGAAAAGCATTTTTAAATGGGCTAAAAGATAATTTTCTTCAAAACACTGTATGTTCTTTACATATTTTCTTCCCTTTATACTATTTCAAGTATACCAGTGGTCTGGATAAAAGAAAGTCATCTCACTGAATTTATGTTGCCTTTTCAGTTTGGACTCAGCAGGTCTTTGCCATAAAGTGAGAGTTCTAAAAACTTTTTCTACTTCCCCTGAAGAGAAAGAAAAGAGAACCTGATAGTTGGACCAAATGATACAATGTGGTTAGTATTCCCTCTCTCCCATGTACTGTCATCTAGCCAACCAAAACAAACATCCTGGGTCACTCAGAGGACTTGGCATTTGTCACAATAAGTCTCTGATCTCAAGCAAGATGAGGTGGTTTCATAGGATTCACAATTTGCAAAAAGCCTGAAACAAAACCTGCAAACAGTTTACAGTTTATATATTGGTATGTATAGCACTGTTCTGTGGGTTTCCAGATACTGCCTTCCCTTAAAGATTTATAGAAAAGAGGAAACACAGATGAAAGTACAAATTGTTACCTGTCTTGATGCACTGGCTTTTAAAATGAACAGTGGAAGGATTCTAGTACAGATTTCCAGCATCCAGTTTTTTAAGGAATCTCTGGACTTTGTTGACTCCAGGGAGGGCACAGAGTCACCCGCCATTCCTGGGCAGCCTCTCTCCCTGCATCCCTGCCAATGGTGCATACAGGCCAAGGAGGGTGGCTGCACGAGCACCGTGCCACGCTCTTTCCTAATACTTCTGCTCTGCCATCACCCTACAGTACTACATTACCAAAGTCAGTTCCAAGTGGCCACTGGCCAGTGAGGGATGTACAGTCTCTCCCACCCCGCTGCAGCTTTCTCTGGACCTGTCAATCTCAGAGAAAGAGGGCCTGAAACCTGAAATCCAAAATAAAGGATTTTTCTTGGAGTATGGCTATATTGATAACCGTGATACAATAATAGAGCCCTAGAGTTTTCCCTGCGTTTGCTCTTTTAAAGATTCCACAAGATGTGTGTGGTGGCATTATCCTGGCAAGGGTTTGTTGGAGCCGTGGGCTGGAGTGACTTGGCACTCATTGTTCGGGATAATAGGCTGAGGGCTCAGCACCCCAAATTTAGAGATACTCAACAAAAATGCTGCGTGCTACAGTCTGCCAAAGTCTTGCATAATCTCAACAAATTCCAACATTACTGTGGAAAGCTAGAGGACATTTCAGAATTTTCTGGAAACTTTACCATTTTCGTTTTTATTCAGCTTTGGTTCTCTATAAATCATCTGGCAGTTCTTACATGTAAGTTTGCATTACCTACAGTTTTGCCTTGAAATTTACCTCAAATTTTAAATTTAAATCAAGGAGTAATTGAATTCCTGGAAGCAACAATTAAATTACAGATTCTTTTTTCTTGTGTGTTTACATATGTTTGGACAGAGATACTTTTATTGATAGCCAAAGGCCCAGCAAGATGTTTGGATAGAAAGCAATCCAGTTATTACCTGTTTCTGGCACTTCTCCCTTCTCTGGAATAACATCTGGGCTAAGAGCTCATTCTTGGCCAGTTGTTACACAATACTTTTTATTGTACTGCTTTCATAGTGAGCAGGTCTCTCACCCACAAGCAGTATCTAAAGATGAGAAGTACCAGAGAAACTTCCCTTCTTACCATTCAGGGTGTGGGCTCGGTTATGCTACTCCTGTAGCAATTAATATTGCAGGACTATAGTAGCAATATGGAAAGCTGAACCGAGAGACGTCGTAATTGGGAAGAAGGAATCTGACCTAAACCAAAACTGTTTTCACTCACTCACACTCTGTCACCCACATACTCACCAGATCCGAGTTGTGCGTGTTCACGTAATCCAGCCGGCGTGCAGGCACCAACGCGCACGTGGCCAGGTGGTCTGCCCGGGCTTTCTGGCAGTGACTCAGAGGACAAGAGCCATCAGCTCTTGAGTCTTCAGGAGATTTACTGGTCTTTTCTTTGGATAGCAACCATATCTACCACCATGACAAGCTGCAGAGATTTTGTACCTGCCATGCAGAGAGGCTGTACTCACCACATGTACACGTGGAGGGTTTGTAGTGACAGCCTGGGGCTTCCTGGGTCATTCCCAGCTTGCCCATGCTTGCTAGACTGTTCTCAATCTGACTCCCAGTATAATTGCTGCAGTAAGTAAAAAAAAAAAAGATACTAGATAGTCTATAAATAGTTATAATTCTATAAATCAAGATATAAATCTGGTGTGAACGTGCTGGTGAGTCTGCATGTTTATGTTGTTTTGTCCAGCGAGACCAAGAATGGATTTTGGTTTCTAGAATGTAAGTCAAACATCAGCAAAAGCATCTCTTTGTCATCTGTTTGGCATTTCAGTCTTGAGAATTGGCCCCATTTAATATTCTTATCAGAGTTTGAAGTTCTTCAACTTCTGATTGACTTACGATTCTGCTGAGCTTTAAGTAAAGATATTATGTAATGTGATCTTCGTTTCTGTCAGTTCCCAGAGGGAGACCAAGAGAGTCAGACTTTTGAATTTCGTAGATGCACTTTGTTACTATACTTTCGTTTGTTTGTTTGTTTGTTTGAGTTTTGGGGGGGTTGGAGTTTTTTTGGTTGGTTGTTTTTGTTTTGCTTTGTTTTGTTTTTTTCAAGAGAAGCTTAGCTGGAAATAAAAATCCCCCACTAAAAAACACCTAGAGCTTCACACTCATTAATGTAACTTCAGAAACACTTTGTCCTCTCCAGAGGCCTGATAGAGTTTGCCGGATGCCATCTCTAAGTGTGAAAATCCCTAAACTACCACATTCCTACTGCCTTTCCCTGAGCTTGTCACTGCCCACGGCAAAC
Organism: Ptilonorhynchus violaceus; assembly: GCA_013397565.1. Lineage (NCBI taxonomy): Eukaryota > Metazoa > Chordata > Aves > Passeriformes > Ptilonorhynchidae > Ptilonorhynchus > Ptilonorhynchus violaceus. Next base: position 877,837 of record VZRJ01011678.1, on the reverse strand, counting down.
GTGGTGGGCTGTAAGGTTGTTCAATCTGACTGGTACAACCAAATTCAGGGGAGGGTTGCTCTGTTAAAATATACTATTTGAAGCGAACGAAAGTTTCCCAGGTCCTTCCGTGGCTTCCAGGTCAGATTCCTCGAAGCAGCAAGGCGGGATCTCCGTGGGCTGCCCCAGGGGTTCAGCTCTGCTCGGGAGCGCTCAGGTTCCCAGCCCCGCTGGCGCTGCGCAGCTGCCGGCTCTCCACCATTAGATGGCAACAGCTGCCCGGCTAAACCCGGCTGCGGCAGCGCCGTGGAAAGCCCCATTTCCCTTCTGGGCCCGCATCCTCTTTCTGATTTGGGAGCGGGGAGCTGGCGAGCCCCTCTCTCGTGGGACTGTATCCCAGCGCCTGCCTCGTCCGCTCCGCGGGACAGCCCGTAGGGAAATAGGGGGGTGGCCAGCAGCCCCACGCTTCCCTCTGAAACAAGCTAAAAGTGGAGGTTTGCTTTTCTGGAAAACACATAATTTGAGTTTTGGTGCAATATGAAGCAGGTTTTCAGCACGTGGAAGCAACAAAAAGTAACAGGTTTGAGGTATCAGTTATGAATATTTTGCTCATCAAGTAGTGGAGGTCATGAAATGTTGCATTAGATGCATTTTTATTTTTCTTTTAACTTGAACGACTTCAAATTAAAACCATTAAGTAGCATAAAGAAAATCTGTTTGGAGAGAACCAAATACATCTTAATTATTCTGCTGCCATTCTGGCTCTTGCTTGATCAGCTAATCCAAGATCAGTCTCAGGGGACACTTCTCCTACCTGGTCTTAAAGGCACAAAGGTTCCATAACCTCCAGAGTGGATTGGGTCTTCCCCATGCTAGTGACTTCAGCAGTGACTTCATTTCAGCCACTCTTGCAAAAACATTTCTCAAGGAAAGGTCAAGATTTTCAGATTAAACATGCAGCCAAGTTTGAGTTTCCAATGTTGGCTGTTCTGGTTCTTTAAAATCACAGAATATTCTGGGTTGGAAGGGCCCCATAAGGATCATCAAAGTCCAGCTCCTGAACACCCTGGCCCAAGAGTCACACCATGTGTCTGAGAGTTGTCCAAGCACTTCTTGAACTCTGTCGGGCTGGTACTGTGACCACTACCCTGGGGAGCCTGTGCCAGCGCCTGACCACTCTCTGGGTGAAGAACATTTTTCTGATATCCAACCCCAACCTCCCCCGACACAACTTCAGGCCATTCGCTCGGGTCCTGTCACTGGTCACCACAGAGAAGAGATCAATGTCTGCCCCTCCTCTTCCCGTCACGATATCTTGGTTTCCAGTAGTAAGATATGCTGATGTGTACAGTGAGAAGCATTTTAACCTATACTTTAACAGTTTTTTCCCATTGTGGCTACTGCTTTTCCCTTTGAACTCTGTAAACAGGATAAGGTCTTCAGAAGTTCCTCATTTTCAGTGCTTAGGAATTGTATTTGCCTTTCCATTCTATGCTATATTTTGCTCATCTTCATTTTCAGTATAGCTGGGTCACTGTCTTCTCTCTTTCCAGTACGTTCCCCGGTTCCCATACTATTGTTTCAAGGCTGTACTTGAACTTCATTCCCTTAATGCTCAGAGACATTTTGCTGCTCCCGAGTAAAACTGAGCTTGTGTTTGCAAACATTGTCTGTCACTTCTAAGATTTTATGAAGCACTGAGGTGTTTTTGAAATTATTATCCACAGCCTCTCCACTTGGAAAGGGGTAAATTATTCACCTGATCTCAGAAGATGTTTTAAATCATCAAACAGAAGTGCCAACTTGCACAATTAAGTGATTACATAAGATCTATTTGCTTACTTTTGTTTACACAGAAATTCAGGGCTTCCTGTGGAGGAAATGCTTTTATCACAATTTTTATTACATGGTGTTGCACCTTCAGTCCTTCCTCTTTTAACTTTTTCTTGGACCCAAGGAGGCCAAGCAGAGAGCTGGTGGTATAAACAACACTTTAATCATAAGGAACTGGCTATGTATTTGAGCTTGTTTCATTGCTTGGGTTAGCTTCGATTCTTTGTGTATGATATTTGACTGTGCCACCTGGACTTTGGATTTACCAGCTATCTTCTGCAGCACCAGCTGACCCACCCCAAGAGAGAAACATAACAATGACAGAAGTAACAGACTGGGCCAAGAAGAGGCCCCATATATGATGTAAATATTTAGTTTCAGTCACAGCAAGGAGGGAAAGAGGAAAGTGCATTTGAGAATTTGTAAGTAATACTGCTTGCCTCTGAGCAATTTAATAACTTTATAAAAGTTAATCATTAGGTCCATTCTAATTAATAATAAACACTCAGTTAAGCATTTTCTCTGCATTTAAATGGCACTTGCATTCCCTAGTAAATTAAAGTACTTCTTTGAATGTACTCCACAACATTTCAGCAGCCTTTTTCATAAAATTTGCCTCTTACCCAGAAGACACCTCAGTTGCTGGCATACTAAGGAATGGCTTTTATGGAGTAATTTACATATAATTCCTCATACAATGAATTATCAATGTGAGATTGCCATTTTTTATAATAACAATTGTCAGCTGACCAGAAGAGTCATTATGACAAAAGAAAAACAACCCCAAAACCAAAAAAAGATGCACCACTCATGCATCTCAGACTGAAACAGTGCTCACACATCTGTGCTGAGCGGAGACAGCCCTCGGCTGGGGCAGGTAGAGAAAAGGCATTCTTCCAGATGATACTGAATTATGGGACTCAGCTAATTCTGAGCAAATCTCAGGATAATTATTCTCATATATTAGGTGGTGGCCCATTAGTTAGGGTGTTAGGTCTTTTGTGTGTGTACCTGTAGACAAGCTGTGGAAACAATGAAAGTCCTGGAATATATCAGGATTTATTTTTCCAGACTAAAAATGCCATTGTAACTGCTGAATTGACTTTGCCCCATTTTTCTTTTTGCTGGTTTTTCCTGAGTCTTTTAAGTGTGCTTTCAATTGATTCTCACCAAATAAACATAAAATCTTGTCAGCAAGTTTCTCTTCCTCTACCCTGAAATCTGAAATAAAGAGAAAGCAAAAATGTCCCATACTCCCTCCTGTCTTCTGCTTCATAGATGGCATAAATCTGAGTGAACCAATATTTTGCAGTGATTTACTCAGCAATCTTCATCTCATGTCCATGGGAGAATTGTCCATAGAAAGGCTGTGGTTTTCCAGAGTATATCTGTTTTTCAGTGCTTGCTCTGGCTGGCTGGCTGTGGTACTCCTACAGCTGTGGCAGTGTGGTATGTCAGCAATTGCTCCTTGTGTGTGCTTGGCTGCTCCCAGCCTCTCCTCAGGTGTCTCACAAGGGTCTTTGCCACTACACCAAGAATCACAGAGGGATGCAGCCTGGGGACAGCAGAGGCTGAGGTGCTGCACCTCCTCTTCTGCTTTCTCTGCCACTGCTGTCTGCGCTTGGCAGAAAATGGAGACAGCTGAGAACACAGTGGCAGAAGGAAAAGTGATAATGCCATAAAATACATAACAACGTGCTACAGCAGATGTGAATCAGAGATTTCCTTTGGTTTAGTAGAGAGCACATTTTTCTGAATAGTCTGAATTCTCCAAAGAGTCATGGTATAATAAATCCATTACTTATAGCACTGGAACAAAGATACCACAGCCATACAGTGCAAGTTGTTGATCCTGTGTAAACTCGCTGTTTCAAATTTGTTCAGTAACTTTTGATGAGGTAATTTTGCAATAGTGGACTGCACAGAAAAGATATTCCATGTCCTTGTGCAGATCAAATAAAAGCATAGAACTGGCTTTATGCATAAATTTTCAGTTTTGTTACTTCAAGAGAAATGTGATTGTTTGCCTGTTTCTGATGTCAGTCAGATCTGTTGTGCTGCAATTGAGTAGTGCCCAATATCCAGCATCAGCAATTGTGGAACCCCAGCCAGAAAATGCTGATGGGAGCACCCTCAAGGCTGTGTTCAGTGTCTCCAGACAACACTTTCTATCTGCTCTTGCTTTTGAGTTACTATCATGCAGAGTCAGTTTGTGGTTCTTACTCTTGTTGAGAGATTTCATATGCTTTGAAAGAGTCTAATTAGATAGTAAACTGGTTTGTGTAAACGATGACTTCAGAATCTGAGTGCTCACACCAGGTCATCAGGGGATGACCAAATCAGGCACATCTTCTTCCCGACTCCTTCATTGAAAACTCATCATTCCTGTGCATCCACTTTGAGCACTGCTACAAGGAACTGAGGTGTGGTTTTTTTAAGTAATACCAAACATCGCACTTTAAATAATACCATCATGCTGTATGTAGCTTTATCAGCAACAATCATGCATTTATTATGTATTAGCAGTGTCTTCTAAATTAGCAAGAAGTAAGGACCAATAGAAGTAGATGTGTATAGTGAAATAACAGATGCCAAGAACTTGACGTCCAACCTATCCATGTTTCAAGCTGCTTAATTTCACTTTAATTCCAGCTTGCTTCCATTGACTAAAAGACCAATCTTGGCTATAGTACATTAGGTGCATTCCTACAGCACATCTTCAAAAAGAAACTCAAAAACCCCAGTTCAGGCATAGCAATAGTATTCTAGGATGTGAACAAAAGCACAGTGACTGGGAGCAACTCTTCTCTCAAAAATAGCCCTGACTAGAACTAAAATACTAATGTAGAGGTACCAGCTCATGCCCATGATGTGGGTCTTTGAAAACATTTATAACATTTTGAGGTGTTCTATCTGGATAATTTGCTTAATATGCAATGAATTGTGTCTATCATTCAATTACTTTAAATAATTTAAATTTTTCTCCAAGCTTTACCTGCATGGCTTCATGCCTGCTTCTAGATAAAGCACAACTTTCTCTCCATATTTAAGTTAGGGAGTAGCTTATAGATTACGAAAAAGTGAATTTTTTTTTATCACTATGTAACAGGTTTAAAGATTTTTTGAATTGTTCTAGCACCTCTGCAAAAGGTAGTGGAGACTTGAAATTTGGTAGGTTTATCACTCCTATACTGGAAATCGTCTTTGTTCAGTCTACAAGTTAACTGCACTACCCTTTTATCCAACACCTTTGCAATATGGTTTTTACTGAAGGGGTCATGAGGTGTTTTTCTCTCCCAGGAAAAAGCACTATCTCATTCAGTCTATGGCAGTACGCCATGTTCCAAATGTGCCAAATGTGCACAATGGCTAGAGAGTGGGGAGTCTGACGAATTAGAAATAAATGTCAAGTACTGGATTAAAAGTGGAAGTATCTGGGTTCAGTTTTGTTTTCAGATGCCTGGCTTTGGACAAGTCAGTTATGGCTGGGTCTTGGTACCTCCACCAGCTCTATCATGTGGCTAATGTGAGGACTGGGAGGGATGCTGTGGCTGCATGTGTGGTGTCCTCATGGCATCAGCCCCTTCCTCAGCCACTGCTGCATTCCAGCTGCAGTCACTGCTGTCTTCATAAGTGCATCAGGTTCTGTGAAACTAAATTCATTCCAGTTTGCATGGTGTTGAGCCTGCATGGACAGTCTTAAAAATGACTTTTATTCAAGCCAGACTCTGATTAGTGTGCACAGATCATGCTCTTCACAGTAAAAATAAAATGAGGAAATGTCCTTTAAAAAAATTCCTCAATGTGTCATCATCAAAGCCAGGGTTTGCAAAAACACCTGGAGTGCAATTTGCACAAAGATGTAGTGGCACTTTTTCTGTATTTGTAACACTCTAAAGCTGCATCACACACCTCTATTGTAGGGTCTATTTTTCTAGAACTATCCTGTACTTCAGGGAATAAGGGATTAAGCTATATTTTTAAAACAGCAGAAGTTTGCCCATTTCAGTGGTTGCATCAGCACAGCTGCCTTGGGAAAACACTGATTTCCCTAATCAACCCAATTGTATCAATATGAAACAGGAAATTATTTTTACCAGGGACTTCCACATGAGCAGATGATACTCAGAGGACAGCTGCTTCCTCTTTAGCATTACCATTACATCCTGTTTTCCCCTGAAGGAACCTGATATGTAAAACTTCACTTCTAGAACAGGGCCAAAGAGTTGTCCTGAATGTGATATCTGGTGGGTGACTGTCTTATTTCATGAGCCTTGCAATGCCAAGTGTTTCGATGCTGAAGAACATTGATGGAATCTATGGTTGATCAACAAGCTACAGGTTGATTTTTGAAAGTGCTGTGCCTGTCCACCTGGGGCTTTTGCAGACTCTCTGGGCAAATCTTTTTGCTGCAGGTGGAAGCAAAGGACCAAGTAAAAATTCTTGACCTTTATATCTTCATACCACAGTCTGCCCAGTAGTTACATTTTTGTATAACAGAACAAAAGCCATGCTGAAACTCAGATGACAGAATAGTGTAGGTGAGAAGGGACTTCTGGAAGTCTGTAATTCTCTCCTCCTACATAAAGTTTAGGGTGCTCAGCACTTTATCTCCTGCTGATTTCATGTATCAATAAAGATGGAGGCCACAGCCTTTCTCAACTTCTGTCCCAATGTCCAATGATCCTAATGGTAAACAATCTTTTCCTTACATCTAGTGATGCCTAAAATTCTCATGTTCCCGCTGCAGTTTTGAATTCGGTTCTGAATTTAAAATTGATATAATTTTAGCTTTTATGAGGCCTAATTAAAACCCAATTGATATTTTTACCAGGTCTCAAAAACTCACAATTATCTTCAATAAACGTCACTGCTGGTGGAAAATGAAAGGCCCTCCAGAAGACAGTCATTGGAGACAGAAAGCATGCTTTGTCCTGGAAAATCTGCTATCACATGGGATGTATACTGTTGGGACAGATTGCAAAACTTGTGCAGAGGATGTGAAAGTTTAAGGACACCAACCAAACAAGATTTTTAGAGGACAATAGTCAAAATATAAATCCACTTCTTAAAATGGAAGCAGTTTAAGTTTTGAATCGGAGAGACTCGGTGTATTCATGTCCCAACTAAACTGCCGCTTTTGAAGTTTGTGATGCTCCTTCACGAAGAGAATAAATTTCCTGTAACACCCATCTCCTTCCCATCTTGCTGCATCCATATTCCAGGTGGAGCTGACTTTTTTGAGTTAAATGCCACTGGAGCGTCACAGCCAAAACCAGAGAGCATGATACTCACATTTGAAAAGGGAGGAACCAATTTTATATAGAGCAGGTGGAAACCAGATGTACTTGAAACTGGGGTGAAAAGAAGCAGAAATGTCCTGACAATTGAAAATGATTGTTTCCATCAGGTTACACAGCTCTGTATTTCCTAGATCATATACCCAGACTTAATTAGCACTTTCCAGAAAGAACATTGCTCTTTTTATTCTATGTTAAAAAAAACAAAACCAAACTTGGTCATAATATTTTATCAGAAAATGAAGTCTGATTTTTAATTTTTTTTCCACAGAAATGACTGGAAAATATATGCATTTCCAAAGATTCTTATTTAAAGCCTAGCTGTTGATTAGCATGTGGATCTATACCTTATGGGAGAGTAGAAGCTCTACTGTAGTGTAAAAAATCTCTTTAAAATGCAATTTTTTTTCCTGAATGTGTTTTTGCAGCTTGTTTTGACATCTGGTGGCCTTGGAGATGTTCTTGGTTCCAATGTGACAATCCCAAGGCTGCAGTCCCAAGGTAACAGTCCTGGCACAAAACCACTTCCTAAGGTCAATGCTTGCGTGGCTGTTCAGCAGTACCTTGTGAGCCAAGCCAGGGCACAGTGGAACAGCAGGAAGCCATGGGGACATGGTGTTGACCTCTGTGCCACGTGGGGCTGTCTGGCCATTTCGGTGAGCACCCCTGGGCATACTGTGGGGTCAGGGGCTGGGCTGGACAGTGAGTGATAGCTGTTGGTTGTGCAAGGAGTGGACAGGAAGCTGCACCCCACCCAAACCGTACCTCCCACCCCACTGAAATGCAAGTAGCCTGTCTAGAGCAGGGGGTGGGCAGGAGGCAGAGGAAATCTAAGCTGCCCTTTACATTTCTTCTGGGTGTGCCAAAATCTTGTAAAGCCAAGCACCTTAATGTGTTTTCAGCCTCTCTCCTTCTCTCTGGCTGAAGTGACACTGGCAGATAACCTGCTTTACTGCAAAAGTTACCTGATGAGCTCGCTTGATTCATTGTGTCTCTTCTTTGGGGGAAAAGTGATGAACGTGGAGACGGACAGGAGGAAGGGACTGACTGACCTTTGAGGGTCGGAAGAAGATAAAAGTGACCACAGGGGCAAAGACATGTTTGAGGAATGCTTGAGGATTTGGCAGGTCTTTGCTCAAAATAAGTGCATAATCGGTCACTCTGCACATCTGCAACCAAGCACTTTAGATTCTGAGAGATCCAAGAGATCCTCTTGTTACCTGTTCCCATAACAGAATAGCATTTCAGTCTCTAGTCCACAAACAAGTTTTTTTTGTAGCTTATTAGTTCAGGTTCTTTTATCATTCTTAATACTGAGTTTGCCATAGTCACTTGAAAAGAACTGCCTCACATTAATAAAGGCTCACTATTGGGAACATTCCTTACAAAGAAATGTCCTTCCGTCACATTTCTGTAGTGAAAACCACCGGTCGTGATGTAATTGAAGCTTCTGGAGAGAGCTTTAGTGCTCTGCTGCATGAGAAGAAGCCCCTTCTAGCCTGTGAATGTGGAAGAGAGGGGCGAGGGGAGGCAAGGGGGAGGAAAAGACAGATGCAGACAAAAGGCAGAGGTGATGCTAAAACACCATAAGTGACCATTTGAAAGATCATATTGCACTTACCCTTATGGAGTCAAACAGTTTAACTGTGAGCCAAGGAACAACCCAAGGAACCGCCACTCCAGTTAAGAATAGGAAGAAACTAATTGCTTTATGGATGAAGCACAGAGTGACAGATAAGCAGAGAGCATATTTGTAACCGTAAACATAAATTAATCAAAACTCTCTGTGGAGGATAAGTTCTGTATTTTTATTCACATGTACTCTTTCAATGCCTCTTTTTAACTTAAAGTGATTGTTTTTAAGATTGGATCTGTACAGTAGGTTCACCCAAAAAAGTACTATTAACCTCTGGAAAACAGCAAGAAGCACTAATCAACATACTGTACAACGCTTCTTTATCTGGGCTGCACAACAAAAGGTGCAAAAGCTGGGGATATTTTGGAGCTGGACCACCCATGGGGAGGTAGCAACAGATGTTCTGGGATTATCCATAACAAATAGTTGTATTCCTGGCACTCTTTGTTCCTTGCTAAAACCTATACGTTTTTTTCATGCATGACTGACGTTCTGCTAAATATGAAATGAGGACAATATTGCTCATTCAGTTACAAAAAGGAGGCTGTCAGTCACATAACTGGGTAAAGCTGTGGCTTCTCAGTAATCATTCATGGAGAAAAAGTAATGAAGATTTTGCAAAAATCATATCAAAACACAGTTGGTAAATGTGTCCACATCTTCTGTAACTAGTATATTTCCTTATGTACATGGGACTGAAGCTGACATCCTCAGGGGAAAACTAGAGTTCCTTGATCTCCCAGTTATGTAAGGAATTTCACAAAAAAAAAAAAGAAAATCTTGTCTTATATTTGTAGATTGACCTAAACTCTGATTATTTAAAAATATATATACCTAGCTTTTATGACTGATTGAAGAGAAAATATTGAAAATACACCACCCTGGACTCTTTCCTCAAAAAGTATCAGAGAATCTAAAAGCATGACCATTTTTAAAAACAAACTCATGTTTTTTGCTGACTGACTAGTGCCTTTTGAACTCTTGTTCAAAATAACAGTACTGAGAATTAACTGAAAACTTAAATAAGATCCAACGTGCAACACAGATGACTTGCTTTTAATACTATTTTCATAATATGATGGATTATATAAATTCATGGAATCTTTCTCTATTCCCCAGATCTCTTTCATTGCTCTTCATAAATGTTATTTTGTCATGGTATTGATGAGAACTGTTTATTCCACAAACTTGACATCTTCTCTGTTTCCGCATTACTCACAAGACACTGGCACATGAGTATCTGGTAGATCTCCTTAGTAATTTATGAACTGCATTCAGGTCATATTGTTCCTATTTTTTCTTACTTGTAAGCTGCTCTTTAGTTTTTGTTTTGAGAATCTGTTGTTCATTACTTGTTTGGTTGTATTATTTCTGATGAATGATTAAATGGACTTTCAGAGAGCCTTGAAAGTGATGACCTATTGCTTTGGTTTCTGGAAGTAAACACTCCCATGTATGAACAAAATGATTAATTTTCTCCTTGTATGGCAGCACTGCCAAATGATATACGGAATTCATATGAACTTTTGTAGGCTGTGAATAAATTTCACTTCCTGCTCAGACAAGATTAATGTACTTTCTCATTCAGAAGAATACATGCAAAATCAAACCCACACTCAGACCCATCTAATATTTGTCTTGCCTTAGCTGATAGAATACCAACCCCTGGGAATTCTTCTAATTATGACTGCATAGTTAAAGAAAGTTTACTACAGGAAAAAAAACCTAAACAGTGCAAAATGACAGAATTTATATAACTGGAAATTTCTGTCTTTAGTCATCTGAGAAGCTCCATATGTTCACAAAGAATAATATTGGGGGGTTACAAGGTATTGAGAGGAACAAAAGTGACCCATTGGTCTGAACAAAAAAATCTCAAATAGTCAATGTTATTTCTATCTGTGTTTGTGACTGACTGCTGCAGTTTTACTGAGCTTGGTCTTACTCGTTGTTTGTAAGCAACCTCAGATTATTTTACGAATTCCAGAGTAATTTCTGATTTGCTGATTTTCTAGGGAAACTCAAAGAGGGATATATCTTTTGTATTTCAAAGCTTCTCATATTCTGGCAAATGTGTTTTACACTTGGATATCATGAGTATAGAGTAGGAGAGTACTGTGGGGGACAGTTGCTGTCCATGCCATCTAAAGGGCAGATGACAGAAATGCCCTGCTCTTTCTCAGCATGTGTCCTGATGACTGTGGTCATTAAATGCTACTTCTTGTTGTTTGGTAGCTGTCAGTCACTCAGAAATTCTGCAGCCTGCTACTGTGGCTGCTCTCTAAACTCTGAATGTGCTCCTTAAATGAATCTCAGGAGATGTCCCCTCATAAATTGTGGTGGTTCACAGATGGAAGGAAGAAAGTCTAGGATTTTTTTTTTTTTCCTTTTTCTGGAACATCTTTCAAATCTCTGAGATTACCCTGGGGATTCTCACCTCTCGTGTAGCTGAATTAATCCCTCCTAACAAAATTGATTTTTCTTCAGATCCTCTCCAACACATGGCCGAGTATTTCAGCAGTTGTTCTCTTGTTAGTATACATTAAACCTCATGAATTTCATGATGGATCATCTCCTCGGCAACATGGAGTCCACAGCTCCATATTTGTTGATACAGCCTGTTGAGATCTAAGCTCTTTAATTTGCAATTGTAATGTGTAATTTTCTAGAAATAAAATGCAATTCAGTCACAGGACATTCAGAATCACTCAATTCTAATCTATAATGTCAGCAAGCCTATTTCACTGACATTATTGTTTTGACACTGAGTGTAATAGAAATGATTAAGCCAGGAAGAGAGCAGCACTTACTTGACTGCTGTCAGCTACTGAACCACAATAGCCCAGCACACAGACTCTATTCAGCTGATGAAATGTGAAATTTGATATGCTGCTGCAAAATGTTAGTAACCACAAAGCTATATTTCAATCCCTACTTGATTTTATAAATGTTTAGTCTCACTCTGTTGGACCCAGCCTCATACAAAAGCAATTCCTGTTTCACAACTGCAAGGAATAGCAACCAAATTTCTTTCTTTTAAATTCACTGTACCCAGGCATGTGTCAAGGCCCTTTTTTATTATTTTTTCAAATAGAAGAGTATATTCAGATGAGGGATGAAAATGGAAAGGACAATATGAACAATAGTAGCCCTTGTGACTTTAATGTGAAGATTAAGATTCATGATTGTAGGCATGTAATGTGATAGAACTATATATCATGGCCCTTCCACCCTTCCAGCAGAATGTATACTTTGTTCTGAAATAATTTGTTATTGCTAAGCTCGGAGATGCAGGCACCTATACTGAGTGCTAAGTGGGTATTTCTTCAAAATAGGTGTTTGTTTTCTTTTACATTTTATATAATTTTATATCATTATGCTGTCAAGTGTCCTGTGGTATAAGTCTAACAAACTGGGCACAGACAAGGCCGTGCAATGTTGTAAGTAATACCTCTGTCTCTCTTTTGTGTCTGAAGAGAAAACTCCCTTTTCCTGTCACCTACGTGCACAGAAGACCCATAGTTTTAGATACTTCAAATTATGTTTACAAGCAGTCTTAACACTTTGTTTTCCTGACTTATAGTTTAAAAAACTTTAGACAATTCAGTTGTTTGCAGAAGTGTTATCTGCACATCACCTAAGGCACTGCAGAATAAGTATTTTATTCACAGAATCCAGATTAGATTAAGAAATCAGAAAGGATAGATGAGAAGCAGACACAGGACACCCCATGAGACAGAGCTGACTCAAAAGGTACTGAGCATCCTTTGTCACCAGGTAGGCAACATCTTACAGTCTTCAGAGACCACTTCTTCTCACTTCTTCTGAGAAGAAGACTTCTTCTCAGTCTTCTGAGACCACTCAGTCTGACCCGTGGTGCTCTTCCTTTGCTATTGCTGATAGAAAGAATCTGTCTCGGTATAAGGAGAAACCAAGTGTTTGAAAATGAAAAGGCTGCATACAAAACTTTCAGCAGAGTAGAAGCCCTGAGGTTTCTTATAAAGTAATTATACGCTTACCTAAATGGTTTTATAAGTTTACCTCTTAAATAAAATATCACCTCAGGGAAGAGTTAGGTTTATTTTACTGCTTCATAAATAACAAATGTGTTTGTATTAGTTAGATCACAGGCATAACAACAGCTATGGTTGTCTCTAAATGTACATATTTTTAATATGTTCAATATTAAAAATATCCAAATATTTTTTTCTTGATGACAGTGTAAACATTTCCTAATGACTTGCAATCTGTCATAAGGCATTTTCATAACTTCAGTTCTTCTTAGCTTTATTGTCTCCTCATTACCAGTACTCAGCCAGACAGTTGAAACACAGACTCAGAAGAGAATGCAGAAAAGTTCACATCTGTTTTGTTGTGGTGCATCTTTAGCATTATTTGAGCAGTGCTGTCATAGGCTTAGTAGATTTGGAGAGATATAAAACTCTAGATTAAATAGTAACGCTACAAGGATGTAAATAATAAATTTATTGATAATAAATAAGTATTGATAATAGAGAGACACACTTTCAAGTGGACAGTGGTTTATGTATGTTAGGATATATAAGACTTATCAGAATTTAAATGGTAAAGAAAATAGAAAAGAACTGGCAAAAGCAGGGAAGCAGCAGGAGTGGGGCATGAGTTCATGTTTTGGAGCAGGGAATTTTGGGTTTCATCACTATGGCTATTGCAATAATTTTTGGCATGCCAAAACTGAATAACTTGATTTTCCCGTCTGAGAAATTATCCTGCTCAATTTGCAGGGTTGTAATGAGACTAAAGGAAGTGATAGTTGTAAAGGGATATAAATTCTTCACAATGAAGCTCATATAGGAAGGATCTTTCCTTCCATGACAAGTGTTTGTAGCAGACCGTAGGAGAGCTGGGCTTTCACCAGAGGAGAAGTTTGTGTGAGGGGACAGTGGGTACCCGTGCCTGCCATGGCAATGATCTGGTAAACCCTGCTGAGACACTCAGCCTCTGTGTGGCTTTGTTGCACAAATCTGGGAACAGAAGAGAGAGCACAGTCAGGAAAGGGGCTGACTAGAGCAGGGTAGGAAACCCTTTCTTCTTCCCTTTCTCTCATCTTGCAGTAAATTTTGAGGTTTATAACAATGGAACTTGTTCCACATGCAAGTCACTCTAAAAAAGAAAACAAAATGCTGAGCTGCTTGTTTGCAAAAATTATCAGAAAGGCTGAAAAGTTTTACTTTCATACTCACAACATTTTAAGGTTTAACTTTTTTAACTTTTTAAAACATTTTGTGTGTTTTCTTACTGTAAATTAACTCACATATGATGACTCATTCTGAATGGAAAGAAGGAACTTCTCCGGTGGCGGGAATACCTACGAGAGGGCAGCTACACTTTTCTTCAGCAGCTTGTGTGAATTTCCTAGCTGGGAACATACCAATATCTGTGTAAACACACACTTCTGTGCATGCTCCATTTTCCAGCCATAATATATCGTTAGTAAAGGTTTGGGGTTTTGTGCTTTGGGCTGGCCCAGCCAAGAGTGAAGAAAGGGAGACTTACTCTGTGGTTTCACAATTGGCTAAGCCCATCTAACTGTGGGCTGTCACCGAAGGCAGCGTTCCTGCTCTTCCCTGCTGTGGGAGCAGGTTGCTTTGCAGCCAGCTCCAGCAGCACAGAGTGCTTTCATCTCACAGTATCTGCGTTTGTTCAGGCAGTGCATTAAGTCAACAGCTCTCTGGTGGGGACAAAGCACTTTTCAAGCTGAGAATCAGTAATATCAATATTGGCCACGGCTTTGTTGAATTTTGAATTTGCATCTGGAGGGATGCAAACAGGCACCAAACTAATCACAAAAAGAGAGGACTGTTCCTTCCTATCCTGGGCAGATCAGCTTTTACTGGTGGTACAGACCTGAAGTCTCAGGACAGATTTGTGTGCCTGTGTGTTACTAAGATCAGAGATTTTACACCACAGAGGAAAATGTAGGCTTTGGTCAGAGTGGCTTAAAAATGGATATCAAGTTTATTTGAACTAGGTTATACACAGGAATTGTCAGTTCTAATAAATGAAAAACAATTCTAAAAAGCATTGTATGACCATATAAGTGTGGTGGCTTTATGAGGTAATAATTGATGTCTGAATGGTAAGTATGATAGAAGTAATGCTATTTTATTGATAAAATACCATAAAATAAAATAAAATAAAATAAAATAAAAACTCCCAAAAAGAAGAAAGTGGCAACACAAACTGCAAACCCTCTCATCTGTTTGCACATATGTGTTTGTTTCTTTTTCTCAAAAGAAAGACATATCAATATTTCTAATGCAGCTTTTGAATTTTGTAGTCTGGTTTCCTTGGGCTTAGGTGTAGGATACTGTTGATGTCACCTCTATGTTCAGATTTGTCTTTTACCTCTGCTTTACATCTTCATATCAGTATTTTATATAGTATTTTAACAGGCTGATTTCCTATTATATTAAAATATAATAATGTGCAACAGAGGGCATGATTCTGCTTCTTATTTTTATTTTTTCCTCGTGCTTTCTGTATGTCTTTGTTTCATCTTGGCACAAGTGAAATGCAGGAATGGGATTTTCATTGAAAATTTCAAAGTTCAGTCAGCCCAACTGAGGCTGTACTCCACAAGCCAAGCACTACAGAAAGTGAACACGTCTCCTTGTCTTGCAAAAAGCTCTCAGCAGCTTGCAGAATGTATTGTGTCTAATACTACACAGAAAAGCTACATTGAATTTGTAGTATTTAGGAAAAGTGACCATCGATATTTGCAAGTCATCTATGAAAAAATATTCCTGCCCATGACTTGATAAAGCCAAAGATAAGACAGATATTTAAAGAGAAGACGGAAAATCTTGTTCTTTAGAGAGCAGATTACCACTTTGGTGAATTGAATTCAGTCCCTTGCCCTGCTAGTGAGCTGCTGGCAATGGTGGGTAAATTATGCACCAGCACTTTCACAGGTGGTCACTGACTGTATTTTCCTCAGATCTGAGCAACCAGTTCAAAATACCTGAGGTCTGACTTTTAGAAGTGCTGAGCTCTCAGAAAGGCAGCTGAGTCAATAGAAGTTGTGCTGTAAAAATGCACAACTACAGTATGCTATAAAATATTAAGTACTCCAAAAAATCAGGTCCAAGTTGTCTGCTTTTAGGTACTTAAACAGTCCTGGTTATTTCCATTTTTAAAACAGAAACAACGTTTTGCCTTATATTAATAAATGCTGGAAAATAAATTCAATCATGGTCATGAAATGTCCTGATTCTGTGACAATAAGCTCCTCATAGTGGAAATAATAATTCTTCATTTTTCTCAGAGCTTGACTAACACATGGTTAAAAGCAGGAAGAGTGCTTCCACACTGGGTATTTGTTTGCTGCACAAATGATCCCAGTGTCCAGGACGGCACAGAGTGGATGCCTAATTATGAGCAGAAGGATGACTCCATTTCATACCAGCAAGAAATGATGTTTTTTAAAATGAAAATGTAAACATTTTTAAGTGAGATTTTTACAGTCTATTGCTATTTACACAGTTATGATTATAATAGATCACAGATTAACTGGGCATGGCTCTATGTTACAAGTTTGTTGTAAGAGATATGAGTTATTTTTTAACTTATGTTTTAAACTGAGAAAATCCTGTTTCAAAATATGTACATCCTTTTAGTTGCTTAATATCAAACTCTCAGCACAGTACAGAATATCCAGGACCTGGTGTAATAATACCCCATGACCAGCGATGATGCTCAGTGATGATATTGCCTTAAAACATTCCTTCATTGCCTTTGTTCCACCCTTGGCTGCCAGCTGCACCTTTGCACAGGGAAGCAGTGTTCCCACTCTTGGTTGCACCAGTGCAACTCTTGGTGCAGATTCTCTATGAGGTAAATCTGATCTAGCCCAGCTGAAACCAAAACAGGAATGTTTTTTACTTGCTCATAGAAATTAAGTCCAAATTATTGAAAAAGGGCATATTTTAGACAGGGTCTGTTAGTGTATCCTGTACTCACAGAATCACAGAATTAACTGGGTTGGAAAAGATCTTTGAGATCATCGAATTCAACCAATTTTGAATAAAGGTTTTTCTTAATTCTAACAGAGATTCACATTTTCATATCAAGCTCTGTGCTGTAAGTAATTTACTTTGCATCCTGTTATGGACAGTAGCTAGTGCCTGTATGTGGAGGTTATTCTTTTATTACTATGTATACAGCTGTCTGAACAATCAGGTGGAATATTGCCTGTCTGCTGCATATCAATGGTAAAGTGATACACAATCAAAGCTCCAATGAACTTGGAGCAAGAACATTCCTGAATTTTTGAAGGGCTTGGTAATCTCTAACTTATTTTCCTCCATTCCATTGACTCCCATGAAATCAAAAGCAATTTTGATTTCACAAAGCATTGCTGCACACTGGACACCTAATTGCCTTGTTTACCAACTAGCTGTTTATTTTTAAAATAACACTGTGACCTGTTGCAGATGAGTGGGGCTTTGCAGAATGAAGGCCTTGTTATTCTTGTAAAATCATGGCTCAGTCCTGTCACTTCGGCTAAGAAGACAAGAACTCTGGGAACAACATCAGCTGACTTAGAGGTAGAAAAACAAGTTACATAACTTTTGCATGATCACCTCGTGGTTTATGGTGGTTCATTGAATTATCATTTGTTGCAGTTCTGTGGTATGTACTCGATAAGGCCTTAACTGCTTAAAAAGGCCTGGTTTTTGCAATAAAGTAGCCTTCCTTTCCACTTGCCTCCGGACTCTGTGTCGTTCATCATCGCAACAGCAACCCACTTAAATCATTCATCAAACCTAGCAAAAAGAATATCATAGAATTTTCCAAGTATAAAAGCTAAATACTAATGCCCTTCTCCAATTACTTTCCATACTTATGATATTTGTAGCTGTTTCTTTGCAATTGTCATTGTGAGAGAGTGTACAGGTCTTTGTCTTTCTCTTTCTTTCTTTTTTGCTTTCTTTCTTGCTTTCTTTCTTTCTTTCTTTCTCTTTCTCTCTCTTTCTCTCTCTCTTTCTCTCTTTCTCTCTCTCTCTTTCTCTTTTCCTTCCTTCCTTCCTTCCTTCGTTCCTTCCTTCGTTCCTTCCAAAATACAGCTCAACTAACCATTTGAGTATATAGTTTTACATTTGAAGGGCATACTTAACAATGTATTAAAATGTCTCATATACTCTGAGTGGTTTTAATAATCAACAAACAGTTTTTTGTTATTTTATCAAATGTATCTTTTACTAAAACAAAGGCAATTGAAGAAAATCATCAGTGTGTTCAAATCACAACCTTTGCAAGACTTTTTCCTCAATATTAGCGCTGCAAGGCTTGCTAAGCTTTATTTTAGATAATAAATCAAATCACAGATTCCTCTTTTGTATCAAAAGACTCAGTATTGTTTCCTAATTTTAATAAGAATGTATACAGAACAATGGTCACATCTGTGTTCCCTTAAATAATTCAGACCTGAAATAGGTTGATGGAAATCAAACATAGAAGGGAATTTGTTTGGGATAAACATTAAGATACTTGTAAGAATGTTCTTTTTTTGAGAAGCCAATGACAAATGAAATGCCATTTTTCCCATTTAAGTTAAGGAAATTTCTGCCAGAACTGTTATTGTGATTCATTTTGCTGAAAGCAGAACTGTTTTCCCTTTAAAATGAAGTTTTAAATTCAGCGATCAGAAAAAACCCATCTTTTGAAGACTCAAAGGCACTACTTCAAGAATACCCTGTCAAGCATGTGCAGATTTTTTGTATTGTCATGGTTTGGTAGTGACTGGTTACAGGGGAAAAAAGTTCGTGTAGATTCTTTAAATGTTTAAGGGAAACAGATAAAATACAGATGTTTCTTCACCATAAAATTAGTTACCATGCCTGGGTCATTAGTAGGGTCTGATTTTTTTAGATACACACTCATGCACAAATCTTTGTTGCTTTAATGAACTGTATAAGTGGAAACAAATTTTACAACAATAAGCTGTTCTGCCTGAATGATTTAAATTTAGCAAATTCATAAATATTTAAAAACTGGTCCTTATAATGGAAGGTATGCAGGAACTTTAGCTCCTGTTGGTTCGACAGGCTGTGCCTGAGGAGCAGAGCTGATGGTAACCACTTGCGCTCAAACTTGACTCCAGCTGTCATTCCTCGGAGCTGTGTGAATTCATTTAAGGAATTTGGGTTCTTACTAAGGTATACAATCATAATGAGCAGATGTACCATATTTTTCTATCAATAACATAGTGGGGGGCAAATTTAGACCTAGTTTAACCAAATCTAAATGCTAAACTCTTTTATCCCTTCTCTGAATTGGCTCAAACAGCTGGAACCATGGGGGATTTCTTTATCGAATCTGCACATTTAGGCTGCTGCCTTAGCAGCTGAGAGGCTAATTTCTGGCTTGATGCTGGCCAAAGTGTGGTTAACCTCATAGACATGTAACATTCCAGCGACAAGAATTGATTTTTACCCACTGTTGCCACTAATCAAATGCTAATGTTTTACTTTGGAGAACACAATATTATTCAAGCTGTCTTGCAATAGTCCAAATGTTTGTACCATTACAAACTGATGACAAACTGATTTGTTCATTGCATCTTAAATGTAACTGCCAAATATTCTATTCCCAAGTTAAATTCTGTGTTTTGAGGATAAACTAAGCCAGACTGTATATATAGGTAGGAAGCCAGAAAAAAAGCACAAAAATCTGGCTTCATTCTGAGAAAAACCTGCTATTTTTTTTTAAAGCTCTGTATGAAGGGACAAATGCATTTTCTGAATGACTGCAGTCTTCTGGAGAGTCCAGAGATGCATCTCTGGTCAAGGCTCTCAGAGCTTATGTTGGAAGGGTGCAGAATGGGCCATCCTGGGAAATACTGTGGGAAAAGGCAGTGCAGTTCCAGGAGGCACAAAAGCGACATTGATTCTCTTCTCCTTCTCAGAGGTGGTCTTGATTTCTTTCCTCCTAGACAACTTTGAAAATACCAAACCATACCTGGAGCTAACATGGCAAGGTAAGAGAGCCCAAGCAGTGGAAATACCTGAACAGAGCAGGGATCCCAGGGGAAGAAAAAGCTCATTTTATATTTACCCTTTGTCTTCTGTGCTGTTCTGTCTTACCTGATCAAAAAGCAATAACAATCCTAGCAAAGCAAAAAAGAATGCCTTATTGGCAGCCCCTGAGAAGCCTTCTCCACTACACACACTCTCTATCTTACACACCTCATTTATTTCCTACTCTTATGATAGGGAAATCAGTTTCTGTGGAATGGAATTTGATCTTTTAATGGGATGGTCTTTCTATATTAGCTGACCTTGGAAGGCATTTGAAACATTCCATCTTTTCACCCAGGAAAAACAACTTCATACAGCAATTCTCAGACTCCTTTGAACTTTGCACAGGAAACCACCTGGAAATATATGATAAAATACACAGTTAAAGCAGTGGAAAAAGCTAAGTACACCACACAGCCTAATATAGCCTACTATCAACACAAGATTCTATCCATGGATAGTATAATATGCCGTTTTTTTTCCTCAAGGAGTTAATTTAAGCCAACCTACCTGTGATTTCACCCTTCAAAAAGTCAAATGGACCTGTTATTTCCTTAATAATATGCATGTATTTATGTTTTTTCTGGATAAAGATGAGACTCAGCAGAGTTCGTGGTTCCCATTCAGGCACTCTCTGCTCTGTACTGCTGTTAACTTCTGTGATTACAGTCATCCTGTTCTCCCAGGTTGTCCTACAAGCCGAAAAGTCATTCTGCTCAGGCTGTTGGGGAAGATTTTATGTTAGCAATGTGTCAAGCTCAAATCTGCTCCACTGAGGCCAACAGCCAAACACCCACTGGATTCAGCCCTCTCTTGTAAGGAACACTGTCTTAGAAAACGTCTTCACTTCTTCAACATATAAAAATTTTGAATCTTTTGCATTTTTCTTTTATTCTTTACCTGAGAAGAAGATAAAAAGTGTGGTCAGGTGTGCCTCTGTATCAGGGCTGGCTAAACACCAAGCACACATGCACAGCTTTTCACACTTGAACTTATGTGTTGGGGTCACATTAAGAGACCAACAACAAGATTCTGCTCAGATAAAAATGTGCTGGAGCATCTGATGGCCAACTGTTGATAAACAGGGGCCGCAGGGTCATCCTCTAGGTTGTCCTAGCTCCCAGATGCAAACTGAGCCCAGACCTTCCCAGGCTGGAGCTGAGGGACTCCTGGACAACCACAAGAGTGTTATTGCCACCTGTGAACCCTTCTTATCCTCCCTGAGGTATGTGGTGTGTGTTTTGTGGCTATCAGCTGTGCAAGGGTTTAGTATGTAGTTTATAGGCTCCCTTGAAGGTTGGAATTACTTAAGATGTACTTATATGCTGTTTAAGTATCTTCCTTTGGGATCATGCCAGGTTTATCATCACACGCTTTTCCAGCTCTGTCACTTCATGTAAATACCACCCAACCACAACACATCTGAATGTGAGCAGAGGGGATGGGACATACAGCAGCC
Source organism: Ptilonorhynchus violaceus (assembly GCA_013397565.1). NCBI lineage: Eukaryota > Metazoa > Chordata > Aves > Passeriformes > Ptilonorhynchidae > Ptilonorhynchus > Ptilonorhynchus violaceus. The sequence continues at coordinate 856,570 of VZRJ01011678.1, read as the reverse complement.
TTGGCACCGAGTGCCAGCCTGGATGACCCCCCATCCATATGGCCCAGGATTTGACAGCTGCTTTGCTGAATGCTGCTCCGAGCTGAAGCATCTGCTTTGGCTGCACCAGCAGTGAAAGTTTTCACAGCTGCCAGACAGGGCTCCATTTACTCTGATTTTGCATGCTTTTTAGGAGCTGGCCTAGCTTGCAACAGCACATAACTTTAACATTAGAAACTTTGATTCTTTGGAGCTCCATGTGTATATTCTCTCCTCAGCAAGGAAGAAGAGCTGAACAGGAAGCCCAGGCTGATGGGCAGTATTACTGAGAAAATAATATGTGTTTCACACATATTTCTGTCTGTTTCACAATGTTTCCAAATGAAGGAAACAAATTATTCATATTCACAAGAGAAAACTGAAGAAAATGGTATGTGTCTCCCATTAAGAACTGGAGTTAAACCATGCTTTCCAAAAGGCAGAGACTTTTGAACATTGTTTTGTTCTGCTCAGAACAATTTACAGTTGCCAAACAGAATATGAACACAGTACTTTAATTTCTGTAGGGTACAATTATCATGGTGAATGCAGGAATATATTACTTGAAAGTAATTTCAGAACTGTACAATTCTTGCTTCTAATGGTACAATACTATTTTTTTTTTTTGTGATAGCTACGTTAAAATGGACACTAAAGATTCCATGACTAATCATGTATTTAGCATCTGTTACCAATATCTCCGTGTGAATTAATTAGCAAAGGCCTGAGAGTCCTCTGTTTGTGGTCTTCAATGAAAGTAATACTGATTGGCACTGACATAGTATTAAATTGCTTCCCCTTCTAATATGGCACTTTTGACAAAAGATTAGGCCTGCCACCTGTCCCCTTAGCTGGTGACTACTTTTTTCAAATACTCCTCTTCTGAGCTGAAACTTAATAAATATAAGGACATTTTACCAGTGTCATTGTTTATTGATACCGAGATCATTCAGGTGGTCCTCACTGTTGCTGGTGTCTCACTCTGAGACTACTGATCTCTTAAGGAAAACTAAAGTCAGAAAACACTTTCAGTAAGATGTTAATGTTCCTGCCAGCCTATTTTGAGTGCATATCCTACACTGGAACTGCTTATTGTTTTATCTGTAGGGCAAACCACAAAACATTCAGTGCTGAAGTTGCTTTGAGCAAACACCTAAAATCTCCTGTTTGTGGATGAACCTGATTGCTGTGAGTAGTTTTACATCTGAGTGCTTGTGATCCTGAATCTGATGTTCTGCAAATATCCTGTGATACTGATTTACTGCCTACCACTCTGGCAAATGCCACTGCAATATATTTCCAGAAAAGGAAGAAAAGGTCAAAAACACAAAAAAGGCAGGTTTCTTATTCATCCCGACACCCTTTCTCCCAACTCTCCCTTAGCTGAAATATGTAGGTGACTTTCAGAAAATATTTTTGGAAGTATTCCTTCACCTCTAATCAGATGGCAAAAGTGTTTGTTTTATTTAATCATGGTTGTGAAACTGAGCCTTTATTTTTTTATCTTCCTTTTTTTCATAAGGACCTTTTTGATTTGCCTCCTCTCTTCATGACCACATGAAATTTGGCTTGTGATGAAAAGACCAAATGGGCCCCATTGAAAACTTTCAGAAGATGCTAGAGGAGCTGCTAATTAACCACTACTCAGCTTATATCCAGAAATCATGCTCATTTCATTCTGTGCTCTTAGCTACTATGTCTAAAGAGTCAGGAGCAATCTCAGTAGCAGGAAGAGAAGTCACTCTGGTCACATAACTGGCAATATGGAGCTCAGGAGGAAGACCATTTGTCTTTGAAAGGACTGATTTCTGAGAACTGCTTTTGCAGAAGGAGAGGTCACAGTCCTGAATGAAGTCTGGGAGGAGAACAAGGTTGGAGAGAGCCGTTAACATGAAAAGTCTACCTCCTGAGTGCTCTCTGCAGGAGGCACCTGGTTTGGGGTCCCAGCTGAGCTGCTGCTTAATAGCTCGTCTGGGTGCCAAAAAGCTGTTTCATGACATTCTTGGCTTAAACACTGCAAAAGCAGTGGAACATTTTTGCTAAACAGAGCCTTTAGTCTTTAAATCACTGCTTTCTTGATGAAAACCCAAGAAAATTGAGAGCAATGTCAAAATGCTAAAACTTTAGTGTTCAGTCAGACACAGTTTGTCCTGGATCTCAATGGCTGGCTCCAAAGTTTCCTGATGTATATGTCAGCAAATAGTTGCCCTTTTGTATGAAGAGAAATCTGCTGTGTCCTCTGAGCATCATGGATGAGCTCGTGTTCCATCAAGCACACCTCCAAAACTACTTTAAGCTCAGCTAATGAATCTTGTGTTACTTCTAACATTAATACTTGGGAGATTTAAAAATATTCACTAAATGGAACTCACCCAATCTGCAGCTGGAAAAACCAGGACATATTATTCTTCTGGAAAAGTAATAAAAACTTGGACACTTTTCAGCTATATTTCTGTGCAGCATGGATCAACTGTTCTGTGCTCAGTTAAGAATTCTAGAAATGCTCATGAAGTCACTTCTGATAAGAGGAACATAAACTACTTATCCTGCTAAACAACTGTATTGCTTACAGGTCAGTTCAATGTCCTATGACTTATTGCATGTATGTGTCCAAGACACTTTCTGGTAGTGAACCGTTTTTCCATTTTCCTTTATAACTTTTTTCTCATTCCTTCTGAATACTTTGACTGTAAGATTCAGTGCAAATAATGATGAGGACAGGGGAATGCAGTGTCTTTTGGTCCTGTGGGGGGAGAAGAAGAAATGCACACACAGCATTTGATCATTTCATTATACATTATTCATCATACATTAACCAGACAGATAGAAATTGCTTCCCCAGGATGACCCATAGCACGAAGGCACTGAACTAAGGTTTTCAGGCTAGATCTCTTCTTACCAACATTTTGTTTATTGTATTTGTATCTGCTATATTTTTTCACACTGAAGTTGTACTCATAAAAGAGCGACTGCACAACAGTATTTTAACAATTTCATGTTGATTTGTGGGTTAAAAAGTTGTAATTAGTCAGACAAAATGTGCTATCAATTTAGCTTTATTTCCCAGCTGTGCTCTCCTGTCAGTTTTAATTATTATTTTCAGAATCCTGATCATGATGTCATCCCCCTAAATTTCCCGAAAGCTCCCCAGTGTTCTCTCCAAATGATTAATGAAGGTATGAAAGCTATGACTGATTCCAAATCAAATATGTGTATAAAGGTAGGCAGTGCACAGGAAAAGATGATTAAAATAAAGAATTGTGTGTTTCCTTGAAATTCACCAGCCCATTGATATGCAGCAGTTCAGATCTCAGTGGAACTTTTGTGCAAGCCACTGAATACTTTTTCTATGGGGGAAAAATCCCTCGACAAAGTTGACTGTTAGACTTATTTGAATTTTATTTTATGGTTGTGGATTTCACATACTTGTGACATTAAAAGGACAAAAATGGTCTCTGTGCTAAAGTGATAGGTCTGGTGAACCCGTACATCAATTGTCTTGAAAAGTGCGAGTCTTGAGACTTATTTCATTTTGAATGTTGGTTTTTAATGAAGAAAATTTAATAAATTGATATTCTGAATTTTTGGCTTGCATTAAGAAGCTAAAAGGTAAGCTGTTGCAATGCTATGTATTAATAAGCACTCAGGAGTCAGATTTGTCAGGAGAGAAAGTGCAGTGCTTTTTATTAACTGAATAAGCATTGTGTTTAGCTGGGCTTTGCCAAGGCCTCTGGAAATGTCTAACTCATGTGGAAGCTGGCTCAGATGCTTAACTACTAACTAGCATAGTGTTTTCCATTCTAACACAGCACCATTCCCACTCCAAAATTGGTGTCTAGCCCCTCAGTGGATGAACTTCAAATGAAGCAAAATTAATCACAATAAGAATGGAAAATCTGAAAAATAATTAGACCTTTAGCAGATTGCTAAAGAAAGATCAGATTGCTCCACAATTTCTATCAAATACAGTATACATTTATTCTATATAAAATGTATACTTTTAACTTTTGGCCATTTTATTCATGTGTCACAGTGCTCATCAACAAGGTCAGCAAAGACAAGAGACCAGGAAAATCCTTACGGGGTAAAAGCATCATATTTCTAGAACCAGAGTGTCTTGTCTAAGTCCAAAACTATCATTTAGAAGGGGGTGTTCAGCTGCTATGTAGCAGTAAAACACATCTGATTCTGTCTGTGTCTGGGGAGGGATTCATCAGGACATACTGATACCTACATGGCAGGTAACTACATCCAAGCCAGATTGCCTTCAGTCAGTGGAAAGAAACAAAATTTTTCAGGGCATGATTCATTTCTTAAAGTAGGTGCTAAAAGAGGTAAATGGTACAATACGAAAACTCTCCTCTCACTCTTCCGTCGGAGCTTGCAGGACTGATCCTCACCGGTTTCCCTCAGCCCTGGCTGCCGCGCAGTGTTTTGCCCTTTCTGACACAGCCTTTCCTCGAGTATCCCTCGCGGGGCTGCGGGGATCAGCCGTGCCCTGCAGTGGGGATCAGCCGTGCCCTGCAGTGGGGATCAGCCGTGCCCTACAGTGGGGATCAGCCGTGCCCTGCAGTGGGGATCAGCCGTGCCCTGCAGTGGGGATCAGCCGTGCCCTGCAGTGGGGCCGCTGGAGCCGCTGGAGCCGGCTGTATTCGGCACGGGAAGCCCCGGCTGCTCCTCACGGAGGCTGCCCCTGCAGCTGCCTGCCAGCGCCTGGGCACCCGCACCTGGTACATCATGGAGGAACCTTTTATATTTTAGACTTTTACCTGCCCAGACGTGGCAGGATCATCTTCTGCAAGTGGTTCTGTACAGTTGACAGACACTTGTGCAAATCACGTGTCCCACATTTTGTTTAAAATGCCTGTGAAAAAGACAATAGGGCTTCTGAAAAGCACATCAGATTTAAAAGCTAGAGAGTAAGTTTGAAGTTTGGAGAGTTTGGAGTTCCCTTCATGTAATTATGAAGTGGTGCCACGGCCTTCACTGGAGCTTCTCTGCTACCAGAGCCAGAAGTCTGTCCTGCTAAAACACATTGTTGATCGCTTCTTTGATACAGCAGTAAGTAAGTGTTAACCATGGCCCACTATAACAAATGAGGCTCTGCTCCTCTTGCCCTGTTCAGTATCTTCTTCATTTGCTACCAAAGAAATAAATGATAAATAATTGGATAGCAAAAGGATTTGTCTCAGCTTTTTAATCAGCAAATGTTAGGGTGGCAGATCCATCAACCCATCTCTTCTTCTTCTACCAAATGCAGTCTCTCTCAAACACTGTGGTCCCTAAGTGCCTGCCTTCCTAACATAACCTAATTCAATCATATATAAATATCTGTGTCAATTGTGTAAGATAAGAAGCTATTAGCTGCAGACATTTTTCATTCAAAGATTGTAGGAGAACTCTGGGAAAATAAAAAAAGGAGTTTTAAGGGTAAAAAGGATACATCCTCACCATGTGATTGTCCCAGCATGAGTTTTTGCAGACACGCAGAAGGGCAGTGTTTCCTCCTCTTATATCAGAGTGAGAAAGCTAATGGAGGTACTAGGTAAATTATTTTGCAAAAAGTGAATGAACAAACCTGAGCATGCACTAGAGCAATAGATATGAAATCAGTCACAGAAATGGGCTTCAGTGGGGTTGTGTTCATCCCCCTCTACGTTTTGCATTTCCTGAGATGGAAGAGTGTAGCAAAATGTTTCCTAGAAGGAACAGTCATGGAAGCAAGGAACTGCAGAACTATTGCAAAAAGCAAATGTTGGCTTTGTAACTGGGACTGTATGTTTCTAAGCTATATTTTCACAGAAAAAGAACAATTAAAACTAATCGGAGCTTAAATACGGATAGTACAGTGTGACAAAGAGAAGATACTGGAGCCTGTAAGATCTGGACCAGGCTTTGAGAGGAAGGGGAAGACAAGTTAGAGGAAAAAAGGCATGTTCCTCTCTTCTGCATTAGATAGGAAAAATTGGAGGGAGCTGTATCCCAGACATCTCAACTGATTTTGTTTGGCTCATAATTGGTGGGCAATAGCTTTGTCTGAAGGATAAGGCTGGGATCTCAATCGAATTTCTAGCTTAACAGTAGCTACACAAACACTCATCTGTAATGCCAGCCCATAGTGGGTGAATACTTTATAACAAAGAATTTGTTGGAGGAAAACAGAACATAAAAAGAATGCAAATTTGCTGAGTAAATTGTTCATTGTGAGTTATTCACACAGTTTTACTAACAGTCATCTGGAAAAAGTTAACAAATGAAGGAGAATGACTGCAACGAGTAATAAATATAAATCAATCCAAGAGACATGTAGAGTTTCTTGTTGGTTGTGAAGAAGGATGGGATGGATTGAGAGTTGCAGAGAAAAAAGCTGAAAAGTAGAATAAGATAAACAAAGTAGGGGTGGCACTTATTGTTGCAATGGTGGCAGTTCATTCAGTAAAGTTTTGCTGATTGTTACTATTTTACACACACGGTGTGAAAATGAAAGAATGGCCTCCATTACTCTGCTTTTCCTTGAGACTGACTGCTTTAATTTAGAAGTCAATAAACACCATGCATGCTCACAGCATCCTAACCCAGAGCTGTTGGAAATTGGCACGGTTGAACTTCCTCCCCCTGGCAAACTGAGGCTTGGCTTTCAAAATTCATATTTTTATGTACTTGCTATTTCTATTTTATTAAAACAAAATATGTGATTTTCTCCCCCAACTGCTTGCTGAAAGCTGCTTTTGTTGAGCTGATATTAAAAGAAAGGTTGATTCCATTATGAAGGCAAGTGCAGCTTTGTGATAGGAGACGAAAATGTATTAATTAAAATGTTGCTTTTACTTTATCTTGAATGTCACATTAACCTTATCTCCAGCTCATGCAGGCTCTAAATGGTTTCATTTGGGCATCTGGCCATCTTTTGTTTTTCATTTTACTATTTCCACTTAAATATTTACGGTTTGAGCCCAAGCCCATGAAACTCCATGGTAACACTCCTGTGGAGTCTCGGAGACTTTCCAGCCTTGGAGCGGAGCCTTGCTCTGAAAAAAATAAAAAAGACAAAAATGAGCTTGTGGGTTTGTATGACTGTTATCTTCTAGAGATCTACATACAACACTATAAATAGATGTCTCTTAGCTGCCAGTTTGATAAATGCATGTCACCGAGGTTACGTGGCTTTCTACCCCCTCAGTTGTCTTTAACAGCAATAAAGTGCCTGCAGGCCACAAAATGCCCTCTGACACCTGTGTAAGCTCTGCAGTCTAATGGACTGAAATCTGGTAAACAGTTCTTTCTGATTCTTTGCAAAAAACAATATAACCCATCTTACTGATTCTGCAGGACTGAGAGGAATCGGGAGCCATAAGGACGTCTTGGTTACTAAGATCTGCAAGTGGAACTCCAGAAGCATATAAATGAGTAAGTTTTGAGTTGTTTTCTCAACTTAGTCACAATAGATTCAGTGTAACATTTATTTCAAGGAAGATAGGTATCCAACTTAGCTGTTAAGCTACAAAACCTGAGTACTATTCTTGACTGTTAAGCATAAGCAGGTCAGAAATATTTGCAAAAAAAAAAAAAAGGAAGAAAGTCCTTGAGTCATTCAACCTAGCATTTATAATCCCATTAATTAAGAGATTACTAGCACTTTAAGCATACAAACACATTTTGTACTCAGAAGTGCATTTTATTTAGTTAGTTTTACTTCTCTGATTGTTGTATCATGATGCGACACACTATAGTGCTGATAAAAGACTGAAATCCAACTCCTCTGCTTAGTCAGCAATCATGTCAAAAATCACAAAGTTAATTTTCTGTGAAAAAACATCCTGCTCTGTGCCTCCACTTGTAAATCGAACAAGAAACTAATACAGACATTAAATTCTTAGATGTGTCAAATTAATCATATCTGTGCTAACCTGTGCCCATCTCTAGTGGAAGGAGGAGTTCAACAATAGGCTCAGTAGCAAGATTTTTTCATAGTCTTGCATCACCTTCAGGTACCTCAAAACAGTCACAAGGACCATGATAGATTGTAGGACATTTTGGGAAGCTTCAGGCCGCCAAAGTTATGCTGGAGGTCACTTGAGGAAGAATAGCAGGAGAAATATGGAAACATTTGTCCATGTCCAGTTTAAATCAGATACAGTCTTTGGAGCAGAGACTATCTTTCTGTATGGTATTTTGCAACAAGTTCAGTGCTCTTGCAGTTACAGGTGGAGCTCTTTGATTAGTACTAGCATGCAAGTAATCAGTATAAAAATAATACAAATATTGGAACTACAGTATGTAAGTGATGTTTAATCAGGTGTGATGACAGCAAGTGGAAGGAATTTCATACAGTTACTCAGGAGGTGCAAGTGCACCCTGGTAAAAAAAATGTTTGATTGGAGCTAATTTTGCTTGAAAATCCCCAAGGTAGATGAATTAATTGATTAGTGTTTTGTTGGCTATTTTTAAGAAGAGCTGTGCTGGAGAAATCTGAATGAACACAAGTAGAGGCAGGAGAACCTGGGATGGTTTTGCTCAAACCATCCAACAATAATAAAAGACAAGGAGGGATCAGAAGAATCAATAAATTACTTTTCTTCTTTTCTGTCTGGCCCCTCTGTTTGTGGCTGCTACCTTCTCAGATACTCTCTGGATAACAGTAATTGGAGCCAGGAGATTGTTTGGTTCAATGCTGAAAACAGGTTTTAGCAGCTATAAATACCGATTAGTAGCTGACCCGTTAAAAATCAAAGGGGCATGTTGGATTCTTTTGTTTCTGTAAAAGAAATGTTTTCTTAAAAGAAATCCTTTGGATATATATGCTTATGTTGAGATTTTTGTGCATTTGTCTGTTTTGGTGAATGCAATTAGTTTTAATGAATGAAGTGTTTCCAACAGAGCAAGCTAACTTGTGAGATATGTGCCCCATTTGAGCCTGGAAACTATATTCATATTCCAAAAGAAACTTGCCATGAAAAAAACAGCTAAACATACAGCACCAAGCTACAGACACTATGTCCAAGGTGCTCTACTGTGTACACACCTCCCCTAGGGGAAGATGAAAAAAGAAATGACACCTAAGGGATATGAAGTCACATTGTTTAATGAGTATTGGAAGGCACTCAAAGACTACAGTAATTGCCATGGTAGAGGGACCATTTCAATTAGTATGGGACAGGGTCAAAAACTACACTGTCAGGAAAGACAAGGGGTGCCACAGACATTAAGAAGATATTTGTGTTATTTTAGTTATGAAGGCAAGACTTGGCCCCATTGAAAAGGATTAAATAATAGGAAAAAAGGGTCAAACCCAATTTTAGAGTGTTCTCTAAAGCAATGGCTAGGGATGAATAAACACGTCCTACTGCTGAAAGCCTGGGCAGGGTAATGTATTAGGATACACAGCAGCTTCAGGCAGCGCTCCCCAGGCAGCTGCACTGGGATCACACGGACATGCTCCGTCTGCAAGCAGGCAGATGAAATCAGTGACTCCAGTTATTGCTCGTGGTAGCTCAGCACATTCCCTGCTGACCTGGCTGAAAGACTGTTTTTATGAAACACAACTGATTAAAGAAACAAATGATGTAAAATGAAATGTCATCATGGATACAGGGTTTAGGGCTATATAAACAACTGTGGACTGAAATCATTAGACTCTCTGCTCTGGAATGGTTCAATATTTTTAGAGGATTAAAATGCCTTTTCTACCCTTTGGTCTCCTGTACTTATTTGTATGTCAACATAAGTATTTGTCAGTGTTTTTCATGTTTCCTAAGTCAGGAAATCTGTAAATTCATCATATAAAGGGACTGAATCTTAATTCCTGGTCCTGCTAGTCCTGGATCAAAGGTTTTGATATATTATTCCTAACTTCTTTTATTTGGAAAAATGTAGCCAATACCTCTAGCAGACAGCATGGACCTGATCCAGAATCCACTGAAGTTATTTAAAATACTCTGATCAAGTTCCATGAGTTTTGCTTCAGGTCCTGTGGCTCCAATCCAACACAGCACTTGAGATTGTATGTAATTGCTCAGGATCTCAACTCTACATCCAAGTATCAATGCTTTACCAGACTGACACATTCATATCAGCCGGTACAAGTAGAGCAGCTCTGCATAACTGCTCAGATGGCAGTCACTGGATAATATACTCATTTACAAAGTCTGAAATAGGCTTTTTCATGCATTGGGTTAGTAAGTGACCTTCTACCTTGTAAATCCCAGCATGCCTTTCCTACAATAAGCCATGTGACATTGTCACAACAACTCAAGGTATGCTTGTAAGGAATGCTTCCCATTGAGAGCTGGGACACAAGGAGAAGCCAGGAAAATAAACAGAAAGTAATATAGGAAGGCAAAAAAAGTGTTTGCAATGAAGCTGTTAAAAAGTAATGAAACTTTGAGAAGTGAGCACAGTTTTTATGAACGTCTTTGTAGGGAGTGGCAAGATGATGTTTTGTCAATTAGCAATCCTGGCTGAGTTTCTTGCCTCTTGTTTTCCCCATTATGCTTAGATCTTGGCTGGGAATAAACTGTAAGGACAAAAGGCTTCTTCGGTACTTCCAATACAAATGGCAATAGCTGCCTCATTCACTGTAATGATCTGCTGCTGCCTTCTGTAGGGTGTAAGAAGAGGGGATACAAACTCCTATTGAGCATAGCTGATCATCAAATAGCAATCAGAGGTAATTACAGTTTACTGGCTGAAGGGTTCACAGTCACTACTAAACATTCATTATGGTTTTTTGTAAGGGGTTGCAGTTGTACATACTCCTCAGGAAGTTCCTCTGCAGTATAATGCCTGGATTGGGCCCTAGGGATGAACTCAAAACTGCAGGACTGTGATTTTCGTTAGCCACTGCAGGAGAGAATTTCCAAAACACAAATTACTGGGAAACATTAGACATCTGTTTCTCTTTAAATATACCTGAAGGTGTCATTTGTGTTCCCTGACCAGATCAGTTTAACACGGAGAGCCTGGGGATACTGCAACCCCAGTGGATGCTCTGCTGACATGGGCAGGTGCTGATCTCCAGGACACAGTTACAGCTATGGATCTTAGCATGGAGAGATACCACCAGCCATTTGCTAGATGTTGGTAAACAGAACTATTCTATTCTACCCAAGATTGTAAAATATTTTGAGAATTTCAAATTGGGCTGTTCTAGAAATGCGAATTAATATCAATTGGAAGCAAAGAATATATTGTTATTCCTGTGGTTTTCCTAGTTCTCAGTGTAGTAGGGTAAAGGACCAACCTCAATCTTCAGGAAAATTCATTGGGTTTAATGAGGTTACTCAAGAGGTGCATTTGATCTTCTGATGACAATTTTTAGCCTTGAGAAAACTATTTATGCTTTGAGACAGAGGACTTAAAAAGTAATAGCAACATTTAATAGCATAATTACTTCACATTATTATGCATTCTCTGACTTTACTTAAATGAAACACATTGCATGCTGAAATAATCTTGTAGGGAGGATTATTCAAACAAGATAAAGTCCCTGCTGAATGTAATGTCAGTTCTTTTTATGCATGCTGAGTAACCTACTGTGCTTTGGCAGCTTTAAGACTGAGCCATATCGTGCTCATATTGGAAGCATGCAAATGTCTGAGCTAGCAGTTTGAAATGTGGCTGAGCAGTTATTACTTCAGGAATGTTAATTATTACTTTTATGTGGATAAACTCTGTGGAGCTGCATCCATTTAAAATTCAACCACAGACACTATGCACAAGTTTGATTCTGTCCCAGTGTTATAATTTTTCTTTGTTTATATATTGGTAATGGTACCATGCTGGTGTCAACAGACTGAGACCTTATGAAGTGAATGTAGAAATAAATATTATTGTTAAAGAAAAGATGAATCATTTGCAGTCAAGCAAAACTGAAGGTTTATCTAGCTGCAGAAAACCCTGACTTGAGGCACTGGAGTACACAGAAATAACACAAAAATGTTAAATAAAAGTGAATTAATATTAAAGCAAGTGTGCAAGTACAATATTGTTAAAGAAAGGAAAGCCAACAGAGAGCCAGAGGACAAAGCCTAAGCTGCAAAAGAACATGTGTCAATCCAGCAGATTTTCTTGAAGAAGAGTTGGAGTTTCAGGTCCCCTGGGCTTTATCTGGACAGGTGGTTAGCACTTGCAGCTTGTGTTGAGACCCAGAGATTTCCATAACAGACAGGACTAGGGCTAATCAATCACTGTGCCCCAAGTTTTCAAACATATGTTTTATCTGGTTGCCTTAATGATTCAAGAGAGGCAAATGAAAAAAAAAAAAGAGGTAATATTTAAAAATTTGAATTCAAACCTTATTTTTTATGGTATCTTATTTTTGTACATTATGTCTGGTTGTGCTTTCAGCATTAGATGTTACTGCTTGTAGTTTCACCAGCTCTGGTAAAGTTTTGGAAGGCATTAATGATGATCCTACTGTAAGGAAGTAAGCAAACTATATAGAAAGAGAGAAAAAGAGAAAAGGGAGCAAAGGAGAAAGTAGAAAGTCAGTTTGACACACATTGGTGGGAGTCCAGGAAGAGTTTCTTCAAACTATTTTATCAGTTTTAGATTTCCATGCAAACCTCCAGGTCAGCTGCATGTATCTGCTCAACAGGAACTGTTTCTGACTGGAAATAAAACCAGGACACAGAAGCACAGACCACTGCTAGTGCAGCTGCATTAGAAAGGGCTTCTCTGAACTCAGACAACAAGTTTGATTCCAGAAGGAGCTGAGAACATCACACACAAAACATTTTTATGTCTATTTAGGTGGGACCTGAACTAAAGGTGATAGTAATATTCAAAAATAATTGCCAATTAAGTGATTAACCTCTAAAGCTTGTGGTAATCTATAACAGAAACTCAAGTCCAAGCTTTTTAACAGGCATTTCAACAGCAAATACCTTTCATGAACAGGGAAGCTGTGGTGTCTGACACACCACAAAAACGCCTACGGTAAAATGATAATTCTTTGATGCTGTTTGAGGCACAAGATTCCTTGCAAGATGCAGTAACACTACACCCCTGCGACCAATTTCACTCCTAATTTAATTTGCACTTTCTGTACTAGACCCCAGTGAAGGGAAGCATCTCTTCTCAGGAAAGCCCTTATACATGTTTGAAGTTCTGTGAAAATTTAAAACATATGTCATTGTTGTCCAGAATAGATCTGATTTAATAGCCCGAGCTCTGGCCTCTTTTTCCACATGGGCCATGTTCAGAGTGCTTAAAGCAACCATGTTATACCTGTGAGTGTTTTTACAAACTCTGATTGAGAGATCATGACCGTGTTGGGACACAGAAGACAGAGAGCACAGGTAGGTCATTAAAAATACATGCAGAGTAAGACCTTACTTAATGTGGTACAATCACACCTTAAGCCTGAAGCCTGTACTGAGGAATGATAGTAGAGTTTGTATGTGTATATATATGCATCTATGCATATATATACATACGTAAATACACGTATACCTGTGATATATAATAACGAATCAACTATTTTTTTATTAATTTCAAAGTGATAAGCAAATATTGAGGCATTGCTACTTTTGTCATAGAATTAAAGTGAAATAGCACCCTTTTAACTTTTACCCTTAAAACGTGAGCCAAGCCCTGATGGGCTCTCCGAGCTCCTAATACTCTAATTTTTCTCAGAAATGCTGAAATACTCTGCTGAATCTTTTGTGGCTTGGCTTGTCCTTGTTTGGACTGCAATACTTTCCTAGGTTTCTTTATTATCCTCAGAATGTCAGGTCCAATTTGGGCTTATTCAATTAAGGATCCAGCATGAATCTTAAATTAATTTCTCTTAAGGTTGTCTGAGGCCCAGAGGTTAACTGGATCCATACCCAAATGAAAGTGGGCCATCTAAGATGGCCCTTTGCTGATTCTATTGCCAAATACATTAAGGTTATGCATGATACACCCATGAATTAACTCTCCCCGTGTTCTCTAGATATTTCCGTTTGTGTGTATTGAATAGTCATAGACAAAAAGTAGCTATACGAAGGAAATATATAGAATAGAGGAAAAAAGGGAAGAATTTTATCTCCCCTCTTCTAATAACCTGTTTTTATAGCAACCTGTTATAGCTGTTTTCAAATGGGTTTTGCAAAACAAATATTTTGTTTGCCTTTTTGTATTATTATGATAAAATATAAATTCCAGAAGGAGAAGAGCGTTGGTTCAGCAGAGTTAAAAAGAGCAGTGGGGGATTCTCAGACAGGCGTATGCACATTCTCTGGAATGCTGTTTCAGAGAGCAGCAAGCTGTGAATGTGCAGCTGCTGGCTTCGGCGTCCTGAATAATCTGCATTCAGAGACTGCAAAGTCATCAATATTTATGGGCTGGCGGGATCATCCCTGGCATGCAGCTACATCTGCCAGCTCTCTGTTTACTCCACATCCTTTTCTCTGCAAGTTTCAGGTTCTTATTTCCTGAGACTAGTAGGTTTGCCCTTTGAAGCAGAGCTCCTCCAGTGAAACAGAGAAGAAGCTTCCTGAATCATACTGGGCAAGCATGTTAACTGTGCGTATTGAGAAATCCCCACTGCAGCAGATGTTGTGTGAGAAACGGGAGCTGCTGCTGATCACAGTTTCCCAGACTAAGCCCTGCCTTGGTGGATCCAGCATTCTTGCTCTGACTTATTTGCTCACAATTGCTTTAAAGCAAAAGGCTCCCACACTTTTTCAGCAGGAACTGCCATTTTGTCTTCAGGCAGAGCCTGCGAGGCAGAAATGTCCATACAGATGTATTTTCTCTCAAAGGTTAAGTCCATGCACCAAAAGCAGGACTTGAATCACATCAACTGGGCCAAACCAGCCCATCTCACACTGAGCCAACTAAATAATTCTTAATTTTACAAATAAAGAAAAACAAAAAAAATCATTTTTATATAGCAAAATCAGTATGGTTTAACAGAGAACATTCATTCGTTATCCACTCTTCTCAAGAGGTTTAAATAGCATTATTAATAATAATAATAATATAAAACTTTCTTGTAGTTTTGTTTTAAAATAGAGGTCATCAAGAGCAGCAATGCATTACTGATTTTTGCAAAATACAGACATATAGGACTTGTGTTCTTGCTTGCCCATATTTGCATATCAATGCTGTATAAATATAATTTGAATCACAGGCTATCCAAATAGCACTGAAACAGTAGTAGAAAGCTTGTGTTGCTCCAGTCATCTTAGATTCTGGACACATTTAATTCACCCAATTGCACTTTTCTCACACTATCCCATGAATATTCAGGTGGGAGAATTCTATTAGCACAGGTCCCATGTATCAGCAGTCCTAATCTTGCATATTAATTTTTTACAAATAGTGCATTTTCAATTAATTTTATTAACATCTTTCACCTAAGATTGCCAGTAAAAAGAGCAAAAGTAAAAATCACACCATTGGTCCAAACAATTCCCTAACTGCATATTCTGTTCTTCTGATTTTCTGTGTATGAGAAGCATCACTGTATCTAAAGCATGAAAAATAATTTCTTAAACAGAAATTACTCCATGCAAGTAATAGATGTGGCTTTTAAAAGTCATCAAAATTTCATTACTTGGGAACTGTTAATGAAATTTCAGAACAATAAGGAAGCAGGAAAGAAATAATATCTCTACACTCCCACATATTCATGTGTTGGTTTTGATGTGGTGGTTTTGGTTTGGTTTTATTGTCTGCATGGCACTATGGAGTAACTTAATTTGTTGTTCAGAAGACAGAAAGCCTGGAAGAAAGGCAATTTCTTTGTCTACCCTGACAAATCTCTGAATTTGAATTTATTTGATCCGGTGAAGGTACAGCATGGTAGAACTTAAAAATCCTTCTCCTCAGTTCAAGTATATGATGCCACTTTAGATCTGTTTAAGTCCTGAGTTCATATGGTAGTCAGGAGACTTTGCTTATTACATTAAAAGATGCAAATACTAAATAAAATGTTTTCCCTTCTTATGGCACATTTTAATGCAGTGTGCAGGTGGCACATCAAATGAGCTCCAGTTTTGATACAGTAATATGCTTTATGTAGCTGCCATTGTGGTCTAGGATCTAGGTCTACCTGTTGGGCTTTGGAGACCCTGCTGAGTGGCAGCTGATAGAAGATGACAGCTGCTCCTCCTTCTAAACCCTACCTGGTATCTGAAGCATTACAGGAACAAGGGACCCATCTGGTTGACACCTTCAAATGTATCAATATACTCTGCTCCCATTGGTATGGAGCTGATTTTGAAGATTTTGAAGTCCCAAAAAGTATTTGACAAAAACTCTGGAACATTCTAGATCATGAATCATATTCTTGATGTATAGAAATTATTTGAGTTATGTTAATATCACAAACAGTAATTTATGACTTATTTTTTGCAGGATCTCAATAAAATTATTGTAAAAGGTGGTTGCCTGAGGAAACTTTGGACCTGCACCCTTTTAAGGAAGATATTTGTGGCATTCTGCTTTAGTGGTGGGCTGTTAATGTGTGCCAGGTAGGAAGAGGGTGGAGAAAAATAAAGACAAATTCCAGGAGCAGGGTAATAATGTATACAAAACCACAACAGCCTGTACTGGGAAGCAGATATAGAAGTTCATGTGCTCAAGTCTTCACTTCCCAGCCCCTGGCTGTTATTATCAAATGTACCCTGATTATAAATTTGTAACCTCTGCTCTCTCTTCCCCCAGATTCACCATCAGGCCCCCTTGAAACATGATGGGTGGGTACATATTGCCCTGACCAGCTTTCCTGTGAGACCAAAGGGAAGGGGGGTGCTAGCACCCCAACTTTTCTGCCTCCACCCCAGCAGCAAATACCCTAAAGAAAGAGCATGTTCATCAGCACCTCATCAGGTTTACTGTGCATGTGGGAGGAAGGGGTTTAGAAGGACAGCCCAGTGTGCAGGAATGGGTGCCTTCAGGAAGCAGTGTGGTACCTAGGGCTCCTTCTGGTGAATCTGGATAACATGGGGTCACATTCTTTCTGACAGAAAAGGAATGAGATTTTCCACAGCCTGGGAATGTTCCCTTGCCTTGTCTGAAACCTCGGTGAATCTTATTCCAGTTCCTGGCAAGCTTTAAATTTACCAAAAATTCAGTTTAAAAAACCCGACATCAAAAGTATAACCAAATCACTGGGCACTTTGTAAAACTGGAACAGGACTGAAAGACTGCACAGCAGAGGAATTCTGATTTTAACTGAATCATCCTTTATTAACTGGATGTTTGTGGTACAAACAGTGTGGTTTGATGTTAAACCAATTTTCCTCCTCTGCAAACCTCGCAATACGCCAAGTTCTTGTATTAACTGTTTTAAATTTTCTTTCCCTCTCTTAAGTCATGACTTCGAAGGGACACAAGCATTCAGACAGAAATCTGTTTAAACTCTCATTGCAATATCCTCCAGTCAGTCATGTTGTCTGCTGTGCACACTGACAGATGCCTACAAGGTAGAAGAATGCACAGTACAAAAGTACCTGAACATGACAGGAGAATTCAAGGCAGCTGCAATATAAAAGTCTTCCTTGCTTTGTTTCCTGGTTTTGTGGTGTTTTAAAGACCTTACTGTAATTTAGGATTCTGTGCTTAAAATTCACTTGCTTTTATGGGGTAGTATTAAGAGGCTCATTCACCCACACTTCACATGCTGGATGGGGAACAGTAAGACAATATTTAAGTGGCTTTTTAATGGCATAAGAATTGGGATTTCTGGGATCCCAATTCTATGTACTGAAACTGTGTGGTGACATTTATAAGGAAAGAAATGTCTCTCTGCCAATATTGATTAGACATCCTACCTACATAGAGGAACCTATGATAACAAAAGATTTACTGAAGAGTAAGTTACAATATAAGACAGTAACTTCTAATATTCCTTTTTGGGGTTGGTAGGAACTTCAGCAAAAGAAGCTGAAAAGACATGTTTTGATAAGAGTTCATTAAAACTGCTGGATAATTTTACACAAATTGTGGGCTGTGCAGCCATTTTCAGGGCACAAAATATAACAAAAGTCACAGCAATGTGTTTTCAAATACATCCAGATCAATGGTGAAAAAGTTTGTTTGTTATCACCTCTCTGAGTACTTTTAGTGTAATGTGAGTAAATTTTTTTCAGTATCTTTCCTCCTCATTCTGTCTTGTGATTTGATGTCATAGTCCGTGGTTTCCTCACTAAATTTTAAATGGATTACAGAGTTTCTAGTTATGAAACCCAAGTCTGGAGCACTCAGCTTCTTTTGCTTTCTTCACGAGTCTTCAGACTTTGGCTTTCATCAGTCTTTCCTGCTTCTCTTCTATTTCATCCCCTTTCTGCTCAAATCATGCAGCGCACACTTATTTTCATCAGTCCGCTCTGTACTTGAAGGCTTTTCATCAGTTTTGCTTCTTGGGTTTGATCCAGTAACCTTGTCTCTTTGTTTTTCTGGTGTCAACTGTCATGCTTTGATCTGCAGCTTTTTTCCATAAGTAAAGTCTGTGCTTTGAAAAGGTTATAACTAGAAGAGGAAAGATGCATGGAGAACCATATATCACAAGTGCTCCTCAAGTATAATTTTGACATGTGAGAAAGAAAGGAGGAGGAATTTTTCTTATCTTTATAATTTTCTTTTTCATGCTCATCTCATTCCAGATATGACATCAGAATTAGGCTGCTTTTCCATGTATAAATACTTAACTGAGACACAGAGATTGACTGTGCGGCTTTAGATTTACATCAATTTACAGTCAAGGAGACAGAATCCTTATTTGTCCAAGGATTTTCTATGGCTTTTTGCTGCAGGATCTCCAGCCTAATTCTTGCCTTTTTTGTATAGATTTTATGCAACCCGGGAAACTGGTTAAATTATATTTATTGTTATTGTGTGGTAAAAAAAGCAAGCATGCCTAATAATTTTTAGCAAAAGCATTAAACACTCAATGGCAATGCTCCTTCAATAGCTGCAGAGAGCTAATTGGACAATTTCCAACAGAGTCCACAGAAAAATGCAGATCATATCAGGCAAACATCAGCTGTGAGAGTATCCAAGGTTAGAGGGAGACTCATGCTTCATTTATCAGCCAGGATTAAAGGCAGTGGAGAATGTTCATTGCAACTGTGCAAACATAAAACATATTAAAGGGCCAAGACACAGAAAATGTCAACCACTGCTGTTCTGAGCCCATCCATCACAGTGAGCTGGGAGTCATCACTGTATCCCGCAGTGAGTCATGAGTGAAGCAAATGTTACATAAGCTTTTTTTATCCGCGGGGATTTCAATTAACTTTCAAGATAGAGATGCATTGTGTTGGATGTCATGCTGATACTGAAGACCTCCACAATGTTGTCATGCCTCTTGACATTTTCAGATTATTTAATCAGCTTTGTCTGGAAGAAGTAAGGCAATGGGACTCTCAGATTTAAGCAGTTTTGCCAAAGCTGTAGCTAGCAGCCCCCATATGATGGGCAACCCACCACAGTTAGCCTGATAGTCACTGGTCGTAATCCAGTACCTCATGGTGTGGAGAATGAATCCACACAGCTTTGTGGTGATGATGGCTTTATTCCCTTCTGCAATCAGTGAGTCTCAGCCACAAGAATGGACCTTACTGGGGCTTTATGTTTTTGGCAACTTGAAATCTCACTCTATCACATTCACCAAAGGCCATATCACTGCACACCAAGGGTTATGTGGGCTGGAAGATGTTACTCATTCCCCTGTTATGTTCCCCTAAGCTATCAAGAGGAATAACCTGAGGACTTAAGAACTCAGGAGGAAAGTTCTCAGGTGAAAATCATATAGTGGGCATAAGAGACCATATTGTAAACAAACACTGGATGCAGTTTTGAAGGACTTAATTGAAAAGGATGCTCACCTATCTTCCTATAGGCGGGAAGCTCAAACCTTGACAAGAGTGTCGCTTGACAGACAGGAGAACCTTCACCAACTGATGGACACACTATTTTCTTATAGGAAGCAACAAAAATGGGTTACATGTCCTGATGTAATAGGAAGGTCAAGCTCTGCTTTGCTGAACACAACCCACTTACACAGTTTTTGAGATAGTTTTTCTTGTACTGGGTCAAACCTTAAAGGAAATTTCTTAAAGACACTCTCAGACAAAATTAGTGATGTGGCAGTACATTTTCCTTCCCAGAGCAGAAAATAAGAGCTTTGCTCTGCAAGTTCTAAATATGTGGTGAGATTGATCGCCTTTGCATACCAACTTGAAGGCACTGAAGCAAAGAAAAGAAAATTTTAACCCTGTCAGTCTCCATGTCAATCACCTTCACTGTCATTACTGATCCCTGAATTATGACCTTGTGCACTTCCCGTGTGCTTCTTATCTTTTTTAATTCAGCTGTTGTCCTTCTCATTTGCTTGGTTCGTCCTTCAGTCGGCTATCTTCTTTCCCCTCCTTTTTGGCCAGAGGTTAGGGCATGGGGGGAATGGAGAGGCAAGATTCAGGTGCCAGTGCCGTAAACAAGCAGCTTTCTTGAATGTGGTAGATCCATGCAACAGTAACATTTGAAAGCAACAAAGAAGAGAAGAAACAATGGGGATCTTTTAAACTAACAGTCTAGGGGAGAAAAAACTGGATTTAAGGCGGTTATATGTGTGAGTAGAAGTCTGTGCAGTGGACAATGTGATCAGCTGTAGAGGTATGTAAGGAAAGCTCCATGGGATGCAGATACCGTAAATGAGAACTGCACAGTTACAAGCCAGGTGTAAAATATCTCTGCACTGTTAACCACAAGATGTGGGGGTTTTAGGTTTTGGTTTTTGTTGGGGATGTTTTATCCCAGACCTTAAAGTATTTACCAGTTGATTAATTAAAGTGTAAGAGTGATCTCATTAATTTTTAACTTTGAAGATCAGAGACTGATTTGGTCTACTCACAATATTTCCTTATAAATTCCAGTTTAGAAAGAGCTTCTGTCTCTGAACTTTTAAAATCAGTTTTTGACAGCTGATTGTGCAAACAAGTTGTCTTTCTTTGTCTACTTCTCAAAAAATAGACAATCAAAACAAACTGATCTATAGCAATCTGTTGTTGAGCATTTTCTCTCTCCTCTTGTGCAAATTCCCCTGCCCCTTTGTGAGCATGAGGATAGACAGAAAACACACATCCCCTATTGGAAAATAAAAACTTACTTTTTTATGTGCTCAACATCTTTTTATAATGAAATACTTGTAAGCAGAATGTTGAAATCAAAAACAACAATGGCTTGCAAGCACATTCTAACACTATGGTGCAATTGAGTGTGATTTGACAATGCCATTAAACAGTGAAAATTCTTAGGATTTGCAAGGCAGTAGAAATAAATGTTATAGGCTTTCTTATTAGTTGAGAAATAGCAGTGGACAAATTGCTGGTGCTGTTTCTAGTTTAGGATCTTCTGACTAACTGTATCGTAATATACTTGAGACAAGGATTTTTTGTGTTCCTCCAAGTTTCTCTCCCTATTTTAATTCCTGTTGAGTTTCATATAAAGTTCAAAATATTCTGTCCTTCAGTACAGTGAGGTATACAGGAAGTCTTGCAGGTTTGAATTCACTACTCTTGCTCCCTGATGAAAATGACTACTGCAGGGAGGGTGGAAAGAAAATAATCTTTGGCTTCCTAAGGAATGCATTAAATGGGAACTGCTGAAGTCTGTACAATTGCAACCAGGTCTGATTTCAAGACTTTAAAATGGTACCTTCCATACTCATCAGAACTCCACAAAGCACTCAAATAGAAGAAAATATATCAAAGAGCGAGTCAGCAAATCTAGAGAGGAAATCAGAGCATCAAGCTGGCCTTTCCCTACAATATTTCAACATTTCCCCACCATTACAGCTCAGGGTAAGACTGACCTCTACAGATGGGGTCTGTCTGCACAGATGACTATGCAGGTGCCAACACCTTTGAAACATACAGCTGGCTTTTCATCACAATTTTTCTCCTCTTTCAGATTCTTCTGTTGTTCATGAAGTCTCGCCCTACCTCACCAAAGGTTGCATGAGCCAGGTCAGGTTTTTTACCTGGAAATTGGGTTTAAATGCACGTGTACAATCTCTGGCATGTTGTATCCCAGGAGATGTTGTAAACTGCTTAGTGTGTCCAACATAAAAGGCCTAAAGGATGATGTTCCAGAATGTGATTACACTGTGCTGTGACAGCAGTCAGCAGTTCTGGGGGGTTAGAGTCAGTGTGGTTGCCCCAAGGGTCACCCAGTTGACCTGTCTTCCCACGGCCCTGCATTGCTCCAAGTGCCATTCAATGGGATGAATGCCATATGGATGTCAGTTTATGCCAGACTCTGCATGAATACTGCAGGGAAAGGAAGGAGAATCAGCAGATTATTCTTATCAGTACAAAGAGAGACAACATGCCTCAGAAAGCTAAAGAGATAAATGCACGAGCTGGAAGGGAAGCAGGGTAAAGCAGAACCGCCCTGTCAACAGTCCACTTTAAAAGCAGATATAAGGAACTCCCCTATTTTCTTTTTGAAATAAATGAAAAGCATATAGAAAATTTGGCATAGGTACCCTGCTGGTTTTATCTTGTGGTTTTGGCAAAATTCTGTGCTTTAACTCGGAGTGACATCAGATAAATCTACCTGTTGACTATGATTTCTATTCAGTATATGAAAAAAAGGCCTACCAGTAGAAACAGTTTTCATTGGATTAAAAAGGAAAAAGAAAAAGTCTTTCATCATCTTTCTTCATGGTGTTAACTATGATTTTTCTCAGCAATTTGAAATATTACAGTATAGATCTTTTGCAAGTCCTCTACATGTTCGACTAATATTCAGATCGGAAATTTAAATAAAACAACAGAGTTATTGACTCTTAAATTCAGTTTTGAATTGGTGTATTTGAGCTAATCTATTTTTGCCTTTTTTTCTGGTCTTTCTGTGTGTGTTTCTCTTATTTTACTTATATGACAAATATAACATGCATCAATCAATGCACATAGCGTTGCACCACTTCTGTGAGAAGAAAAGTAGCATTAAACTGATGGGGATAGACACACCAAAAACCAGGAGGAATTTAGTCAGCATACTGCAAGTGTGACCCATGAGTTAGAGCCCCTGCTCTGCATGACCTCCAGCAAACGCAAGTACAGCGAGTTCGAAAGTCACTGCAGCAGGAGCACAGAGCGGTCTGTGTCACCCGCTAGACACCAAATGCCTGAGTCCTCCTCACCCGTTTAACACATGGTCTTCTCTGAGCAGTAATTGCTTAAAATAAAACACAGAGAATGTAACCCTGATGCACTGTTTGCAGTCTAGGGGGTTTTGTGTGTGTTTTAATACTTCAAATAATAGCAGTTCTTAATACATTTCTTCTCAAAAAATATTTCCTTTCAAGGACCAAACAAGATGATCTCTGCTGCAATGGTCCCCAGATATCTGTATGTGCATCCCATCTGATTGTGCAAGTGTATTGAAATGGTGGCATTCTTTTCATGTTGTTGAGATGCTACTTTTTAATTTCAATTCAAATTTAAAGAAATTATTCTAGTGATCCATGATTATGGTCAAGAGGACTAAGGCTTGTTTCAGAGAGAGAAGTAAAGACTCAGGATTCTCCTGAGCCCTCCTCCTGCTGAGAAGACCTGTTTTGGAAAATACTTTTCACCTGCAAGCTCCATAACAGTAGGAGGAAAGAAGATCATCAGGCATGAAACAAAGCCCCATGGGGGGAATATTTACAATATAACTTCATCCAGTCTCATTCATCTTTGTGCTACTTTTGTTTAGTTCTGTTGTAACCACAGCTGTCAGTGCTTAGACTAATAGAAAACTGGATTTTACAGTATACAAAAAGGAGGGACTGATTATCCCCAAGAGCAAGGAAATTACACCACACACTCTATTTTGAAGACAAAACAGGGAGTTGGGCCCTGTATTTGAGAGTATATATATCTGAGAGTATATATTTGAGAGTATATATCTGCGGTGTAGAACCACAATGTTTATATGATTCCTGCTATAGCAGCTACCTACACTTGCTATCTGTATAATCAAGAGCAAATGACAAAATCAGCCAAGGATGTGCAAATTAGACCTATTGCATGATAGACATTTTGGGTTGTTCCAGAAGTCCATCTTATCTTTGTGTGACATGTGGCAGTCAAACACAGCCAGGACATCCATGTGTGCCTCCCACTGTGATGGGCAGAACTCTATTTTACAGGAGAAAAAGAGTCTTAAAATATGTAATTCCTTTTGAGAATATTTTATTGAAGTGTCACTTTAAAGGATTAGGTTGGACTGCTTAAAGAAAACAAAATAGAAAAACCCTTCTAAATAATTACATTTTCCTGAACAAAATATGCTTGGTTGAGAGTTCTCTCTTCTCAAGACCTTTGTTCAGTAGTTGCAAGAAAACTCTCTGGGCAAAGACATTAAAAAAATACTGTATATCCAATGTCTGGTTTGTCTAGATTTCCACTGCAGATGCAGCTTCTTATTATCTCAGCACTTGCATGATATTAAAAAAAAAAGTAAAAAAACCCCAACTTTTTCTATGTTTGTACAGTCCTAAGACATACAGTTTCACGGGGGAATTGGTTAGAAATTCTTTCTTATTTTGGGGTTTTTTTTGTTTCGAATGTTCTAAGGAAGAAAGATTTTTCTCCTGCAGTTGAACAGAAACCTGCACAAAGCACAGCCTGTTCATGAGAGAAAGAGCCAAAATTTGACTCAGGTGAACTGCTCCCATCTGCACACTGGGTGAC
The DNA here is from genome assembly GCA_013397565.1 of Ptilonorhynchus violaceus. Lineage (NCBI taxonomy): Eukaryota > Metazoa > Chordata > Aves > Passeriformes > Ptilonorhynchidae > Ptilonorhynchus > Ptilonorhynchus violaceus. The sequence goes on along the minus strand of VZRJ01011678.1, from coordinate 831,875 downwards.
TTGTTTTGCTCTGCAATAGAGGAAAGCTATCATGTAGGGCGGAGAGAACTGCCTGGCTTCTTGTCTTTAAAGCCAGCTGTGAGGTCAGTCAGTTGCCCTTCTTGTGCTGCTGTAACAGAGCTGTTTTGAACATATAGGAAATGTTAAATATTGAATGTATTTGTCCTCCATGAGTAGAGGTAATAAAACCTGCAGACACAGAAGCTTTCCTGCAGTCCTTCTTTGCAAGGGTGGCCCAAGTTGGGCTCAGGGCAATCTGGCTGTGGAAGAGGCATTAGGGACTGTTTCAGCAGGGGATGCTTCGGCAGGGATGCCTATGGCCTGACTCCACAGTGGGGACAGAGAGCAGGAAACTGGCCTTCTTCATAGCTGCTGCCAAGCCTGCTTCTGAGAATTGTATAGATGTACCTAAAGAGCCCTTCGACAAAAGCAAATATCCTCACCCCAAAAAAACCCACAGTAAAACTCTTTAATATCTGAATACGTCTTTGTCGCAACAGGAACTCTTTGTGGTTGGCTTGAGTACCTGAAATGCCAGGATCTGCAGCCCTAGCCTAGGCAGAAGGCTACATTGTCCTGTATATCTTGCATGTTTACCATACCAAGCCTTGAAAGTCTTGGAAAGCTTGAAGCAGAAAAAAGCTTGAAAACTTGCAGGTCTTTCCTTTGGAAGGTTTTGACTAATGGTTTACAAAGAGCAGACAGCCTACTACACTCAAAGAACTGTTTCTTTTATCAATAGGACTGAAGCATTTGCAAGGGGGGGGAAAAATTTAGGTGTGTGGACTCTTTAAATTTGTATTATCTTTTGTCAACGATTTGTGCAGCCTGACTTCTCTTGACACCCCCAAGAGGCCTCTCTTGAGCTATTCTTTTTTTCTTGGAGATCCAATAGCCAAAGCAATACATTCAGACAGTAAATATCCCAAGTACAACATTAGCAAATACTACTAAGAAATTATTATGGAGCACTTCCCTTTTCATTACATGTACTACAACAATAAAGTCTGACATCCTGCAGCTTTGAAGAGCTTTATGTTAGGTGTCCAGCAAAACACATAAAACTCAAATCTAACCATGGAAAATTCTGTAGTAGCTGATGTTTAAGTCTGACCTTTTTATATACATTAAAATCTGGTTTAGATCATTGTTAGAAGTTTTTATGCTTTCTTCTGACCTCATATAGTTAGATTCAAGATATTTAGGGTTTTACAGAGAGAAACATAAACAAATGAAATTGAATCTCCTTTTGTCCTTTTCTTAAAATACTTCCAAGTAATTTTCCCACTGCTTAAGTGAAAGATACTGAATACGTATCTCTGTGTTGTAAAGAAGAGGCATGACTTGTTTGGAAGGGCCACCATCTCGTTTTCTGCTCATTCAAACACTGTCTAATTTTGCTCTAGGTTTTCATATAAGTGTCAGGCTCATTTATCCCATCACAGCACTATAAAATTCTGCTATATCCACACATTCTGTATATATGCAAGTACACACACACACACACACACACACGTATATATTGATAGATGTATGTATGCATTTCTTTATATACCTTTAGATAGATGCATGTAAAAGCTCTGCAGAGTACATGACCATCTTGTTCAACATTAGCCAGTCAAACAAAATTTATAGGGTTTGTGGGAAACAGGCAGTCAAGTGTAGTGCTGCAAAATCTCCCTTCTGATTTCTTTCCTCTGGCTCCCAAACTTCATTTGTTGTCATGTTCAAGCTTTGTTCTAGTTTTGTAGCCTATGGCAGAGTGTGAGATGGGTGAGTAGTCAAGACACTGCAGGACTCAGCACAGTGTAGCAAACTGAAATGTGAGAGATGTGTACCACAGAGCCTGTGACAAAAGCAAAATTAAACCCTCAGGTGGAAAACGGATTTGTTACACATCCACGGAAAAGACCTGAGCATATGAAACCCCAGAATGTCACCACTGATGTCCTCGTTTGCTCTCCCAAATCCAAATGCACTAAAAAACATAACATGGTGTAAATCATAGAGAGGTCTAAAGGATTATCCCTATTGATATTGCTGCACTTTGGGCTAGGAATTAACCTTAGTGAGGCAGAAATTCGTTGTCAAGAGAAGACACACAACTATTACGACACACAATATGCCATGAGAACCACTTTGCGGGCAGGCACACAAACAGTGCCCAGTTACACCTTACCAGTGTAAGGATGTGCACTTATCACAAATGGCTCCCACCCAGGCAGCATCTGACCATGCCAGGGGCAGGGAGAGCAGCTGAACTGGCTGCAGAGGACTGCACCAGCAGCACCCAGAACTGCCAAGCCAGCTGCTGTGCTGGATTGCATCACTGACCTGACACGAAACTCTGAACATTTACAAACCATAATGTAAAAGCAGAAATTCACACAAATTAAGGGATGTTAGGGTTATGCAAGATACATTGAGATTATGAAAGATACATGAAATTTAAACCAGTGAATTACAGCAACTCACACCAGCGGTATTATTCCGTTGCTGCACAGAGGGATTTAGTCCTAATTGTTTGAAAAGTTTGCTAATTAAAAATTGTTTGGTAGGACGATGAGAAAAGGTGGTGAGTGATGGCAGCAGAGTGCATGTAATGCACCTTCTGATAACTGGGGCCAGCAAGAAAGCTTTTATTTGTCAAAGAGCTTATTCAGCACGGTTAAGCAATGGGTAAACACTACACCTACTGTATTTGTGAAGAGCATGTTTCAATGGGACCCCCAGTGTGTCAGCAGGCTTATTCACAGGACTTAATGAGTGTAAATTGGTATTTGCTAGTGTAAAAATACTTTCCCATATGCAGAGAAAAAGAACTGATCTTTTAATTGATCTTTGAACTACGTTACAATTGACAGTCCTGAGATGCCAGCATGCAAAGTTAATTAAGTTGTCAAAGATATTTCAAGAAGTCGAGCCCGGTTTTGTTTGAAGGTCTTTGTCATTTACAAATTTGACAGAGGCGCTGCAAAGCCGTGGGTGATGCTGGTGTAAACAGAGAATGAAAGAGGAGAAGTGTTATCTCTGTCTTTGTTGTGGATGAGGATCATCTTATTCTGGTTCTCACAGGACTTCCATGTGATGCCAGAACTAAAAGCAGGCTTGAAGTCTATAAAACTTAATAAAATTGCTGGCCAATGGAGGTGAGTGAAGAAAGTGGACAGAGGAATTTTGTGCCATCTTCTAAATTTGACATGTGTTTAGCAGAGGAAAGGAGAAAAGGAACTAATGGAATTAAAACAAAATAAATCAAAAATATTAAAATTGTACTTATTCTGATACATAGATTTTTGGAAGTAAGGCCCTAAAAATGCATTCCTTGAACATTTCCAACCTTTGCTTCTCTTTTCTGTCCTTATGTGTTTAAAAGAATTAAATTTTATTGACTTTATTCAATTACTACAAATATTTGCAGAATGCCTTCCAAAGCAGCTCTAATACTTCCAGACTGTATCATTTTATTTCTAAGTGTGTGTGAGTGAGTGCGACTGCAGGGAGGTGCCCCATGAGAACATCTTTCATGAGCGAGAGTAGTTGTCAGTTTGTGGTTGGATACAGTTATTTTCGAGGGAGAGTGTCTTCTCTCTGATGGGAACAGTAACTGCTCTCTTTAGTTTTATTGTCATGTCTATAAAAATATAATTTTGGCTGAATCATTATGAAAAATACTTTTTCTTGGAAAAACAGAATAGCAACAATAATGTGTCTGTTCTGCAAACCCTTCAAGTGCAGAACTCCTTCCAGCTCACAAGATCTCAGTGAAGAGTAGCTTTACATGGTTTCTGGTGAGATAGAACTGGTAAATTAGTAGGAATGGAAGTAATGAAATTTCTTCAGAGATGTATTTGCAGAGAAAGTAAAATGCCAGAAAAATGTAAGGACTACTGCAGAAACCATGGTTTTTCAAATCTGAGGCATAAGTACAGTAAATTGACAGGATTACAATGAAAAATGAATGTTCTGAGTAATTGTTTTCCAGGAGTGCCAATAATGAATGATTTGATTTCTCAAATTCTCATCAAATGACCCATCTTTAGAATGGCAGTATTCTGGGGAGGGGGCTGATACTTTCAATGTAAAACAACTGCTGTAAAGATGTTAATTTTATGAATGCTTGCTTGTAAAGACGGGCTGAGCTATTCTGCAGGAAAAGGCAAAAGTTACAGGGAATTTCTTTTGTTTTCCTAGTTAACAAAGTGCTACATCACCACAGTAATGTGAGGGAGAAGGTTGTGTTCTTTTTCACATACATTAACAGACCAATGCTGTTACATGTCTCAGTGAATACAACTTATGAAGGATGAAACATAGTCTTTGGACAGCTTCACTTAGAAATGAATTTAACACCTCCAGATAATACAAGTCCCTTGAGCTCCGGGAGATCAATAAATTCATGTAGGTGGAGGCTGCTGGTGATGCACAGCAGGAGCTGTTTCCCAGCTGTATCACTGATTAACAGGAATCTCACCTTGCCAAGCCTTTAAAGCCTTGCAGAAAATGCACCAATTAAGTGTTCAAATCCTTCAGCCTTAAGCCATATGTCAAGGGAAAATAATTCACTGGCACAGGGCTTTGGGTCAAGCTTCTTAGCCCAGCAGTTGATGTGATAATGCTTTAGTATTGTGCTGCTTGCCCACCCAGGAGGAAGGAGAGGGAGACCTGGCTATTGTTTCTCTCTAAAGCAGTGCTCTGAAGAATATGAATGTAAGTGTGACTCATTAATAATCTCAATTTTAAGGAAAGGTGATGGAGGAGGAGTGTTTAAAGTATTCTTGGCTCAGCGAGTATTCATTGAAAAAGCGTTGCTTTGCTTTGCCTCACAGCTCTGCCTGCAGCTCAGGGCTCTTGCTGCCACTACCCTGTACTTGCACCAAGTAAGCAGTCAGTTCTGTGGTAGATTTTGGGGAATGGGAAAGGAAATCACATTCACTTATGGACAGGCACAATTGTTCTTTTTTTTAGGGTTTGGGAGTGAGCATATGTGTTAACTGAGGAGAGCAGCATGTTTAGCTGCAGACTAAATTAAGACAGTCACTAAAAGCCCATGAAAAGCTCCTCGATTGCTGGAATTGCAGGGCAAGATTGACTAGCCCTGCTCCAAGTGCACTGGCTGCAGAATGAGGTCACTAACCTTTGAGGAGGCAAAGAAAACCCCAGGAAATGTGGCTAAAAACTCATGCTCCAAGGTGCAAGAAGGGGCCCCGCTCTTCTGAACTGTAAAAATTGTTGCTAAAGCAGTGCAGAAAGGGTGAGCACCTGTCCACACAGCCACTGAAGTGTTGCCATCCAAAGTTCCTCCTGCATATCTTAACATTCAGATAGTCTTAGACCTGCCCTGCAGTGAAATGCCACAGCCTCAACTCTAAGGAGCAAGAGGAAAGCCAAAGGCTTCATGGAAAAGAGAAAGCTAAAAGTATTTCGGACACACTTCAACAGGAAGACATTTGCTTCTGCATTGAGGTGAATATTAGATGTTCAAGTATCACAAGCCACGTCTTCCACGTACACCCACTCAGCTCCTGCAGCTCAGCATCCCCAAAGTGACATGGGTCACGGCAGGAAGGAGCACAGGGAGCCGAAGGTGGGAGATACCAAGTTTTAGTCCTATAACCTAGCTGATTAAGCAATCTCTCCCAGAGATCATATTTGTCCCAGGAACAAATTTCCTCTGAAGTACATAGCAACTATAACTCTAAGCAGTGCCAAGTGTGAAATACATACGTGTGAAAGGGAAAAAAGAAAGGAGAGTAATGTAAATTTTGTACAGACACAGAACAGATAGATTAGATATTGTGAACAAACAGTGGATATGAGTTTGTTTGGAGAAACTGAGTTTCTCCACCTGCGTATAGTTTTCTTATATATATGACCAAAATACTGGGCATGGTTTTGCTTTTACAAGGTTTCTGCGTAAATGTTTATGTGCTGTGAATTAAATCATGCACTTAAAGAGGGAAGAGGATGAAATGGAAAACTTGCTAACCCTAATGATGAATGGATTGCTCATTACTCATACTAACGAACAGCCAATCCAGGCAGGAAGTTTCCATCCAGTAAATGTATCTCTCTGAAAATTTGCCAGCTAGAGGTAAAGAAAAATGTTGCTTTTGCCATTTTGAATTATTTCTTGAAGGGTTCTGGACTCTTGTTGCAGAAGGAATAAAGAAGAACCTACAATACTAAGAAATATTGAACAGCTGGCATAATCTGAGCTCAATAAACCAAGCTTTTCTGTTTGTCTTTCTCTGTCACCTGTTCTGCCTCCTGGTCTGTCTGTCAGAAGTCTTTTATAATGTGTATATCTGTCTTACTTTGTTAAAACTGGCAATATCAATTAGCCACTAAGGTAAAGGTTTTGTCAACCTCACACCTGAAAATGTGAGTCGTGTGAAATAGCCAGTTTTTCAGTCTCCTCTGTTAGATATTTTATTTATTTCAGTATTTTGGAGATGAGCAAGAGCTGTATCTTCAGTCAGCCCCTTTGTTAAGGTAACCTCAGCTCTGCTAGACAGCTGCTTTAAAATAATAATTTAGATCTTGGAAGTTAAACCAATACATTTTCTGTTGAAGTGAATCTTTTAAAACATATAATTTAGATTATTTTTTTTGCAAAGCCATGTGAAATGACTCAGCTATAAGTATTCTTTGACTATATTTTTTTGAAGAAAGCCATAACCCATAGTAATTTTCACCCCTGTATGCATGTGTATTTATATGGTATCTTCACATCAAGAATTCACAGGTACAAATAAATACTCTCTCCTCATTCTTCTGTGAGCCATCTTTTTGTTTTGCACATACAAGGGCAGTCTGTTTTATGAGTAGCTTTTAGGTGAGAAGGGCTAGGTGGGACCAGGCCAGGTTTCACACCTCATTAAACTCTTAATAAATTGATAAAACTCCACCCTACAAGAAGTTGAATTCTTTGCCCAGACTTCATCTACTGGAAGATTATGGAAGAACTAGAGCTCCCTACATATGTCTGTTTTTCCACAGACATTTCCTGTTTTTCTACCTGAATTTTTTTTCTGAGACAAATTTGCAGATTCCTTTTGAAGTTTTTTCAGGATTTCTGGCTGTCTGGCAGTCTGAACAGAGTACTGCTCACTTCTGCCCATTTTCAGGCATTACTGCAAAGCCCACGCTAGTCAGCTACACAGAACTGGTACCATAAGTATTTTAACAATGATAAAAATAACCAGCATCCTGAAACTCCATTCATCTGAAGACCTCAAATGCTCAGCTAATACAGGACCTTGAACCACAATGCCTCAGGACGGTTATCAAGAAGAGGGACATATGGCAATCACAGCCTGTGCTGCTCAGCTTGCCCTGGGGTTACCCCACACACTGAGGGAGTGTGAAGTGTGAGCACCTACAGCACACGGGGATCCACCGTACAGGACTCTCAGGAGGGGAACCTTTCCCCAGATTTCTCTTCTCCAGGGAAAGACCACCATCTGTCCCCAGGCCGGGGGGTTGCAGAGGAAGAATACCAACAGGCAGATTGAACTGTTTATGGGGAACTACTGGAAAACTTTGGTAAAAATGAAGGAGCTGGCTTGAAAAGAAGTCTTAAAGAAGCATGAAGATTTGCAACTGGCAGGAGAGACTGTGGGGAAATTGCAGCAGCCCCTAAATTATGTCTGATGAGCCATTTTATCAATGAAATGGTGTATTTGGTTTGATCTGTGCATAGCAAAATTTTTAAACAGATACAAAGCAAAATATAAGCATGACCTTTGTTCCCCAATTGATAGGGCACAATATATGCAGGCATATATATGTGTGTTTGTATTTACAAATCCACACAAGGTTGGGGAAGACTCTGTTACTGATGTATACAGGGCAAAACACTTAGGCAATAGCAACAGCAAGATTAGAGCTAAGCAGAAGTTAAATAATGATGAAAAAATTCTTGCAAGGTAAGTGTTATTTCCACTAGCTTTGCTGTTGAATCTGTCCACGCCGCTGTTATCTAGCAGTGAAATCTGGACCTAAATCAGGGCACAGGATCACTTTTCTGTCAAATTTGGCAGAGTACATGATACAGAGTTTACTCTGGCTGTATGCTTTCCTGATAGTTTTACGCTGGAAGTGTGGTGAGAGTTGGTACCTGATTAGGCTTGAAGCCTGTTGCTGCAAAGATAATCCATCAGAAGTTGCATTGGTCAAGTGACTTTATACCAACCCAGTGATTTTTGTCATCTCTCTTTGGTGTTAGAAACATAAAGCTGAACTTGTACCATTGAACCATGGCCTGAAGCTGGTAAGTTCCTGACTTCAACATCTACCCTGGGTGTGGGTCTGCAGATAAAGTGAAAGAACTACTGAATTTCTGCACTATGTAGCATTTCTGCCTTAATTTTGTGGGGTCAAAACTTGGTCTGAGCAGCTTTTTGAAAAGGCAAATGAAAGAGTTTGAAACTTGAAGCAATCAGTGCTTCTGATGTTAAGCATTCTCCAGGAGGAAGATCTCCTTTGTTTTCTAAAGACAGTCAGATACTGTATTCAGCTGATGTTCACAGAAAGATTTTTATAATGCTGGATTGACTTCAAAAAAATATTTTGAATCAAGGTCCCAAAGGCTTTGTTGTGATCCTCAGTGTTTTGCAACTGCAGCAGGGCTTCATACACCAAAGGCTGTAAACTGGCATCAGGAATTACCTGGAGCTGAAAAAAGGACCTGAGCACTGGCCTGAAGTGATTACAGTGATCTAAGGCAGGCACAAGGCAGACGGCCTCCTTCTGCCACATCTGGAGCCAGCACATTGTCTTACATTTGGCTTGGGAAGCAGGAGGCTGTTAATAACACAGCCATCAGGTAACAAATGCAGAGGATATTGTGGCCTCAGCAGGAGGAAGGGATGAAACTCCCCATAAAGCTAAAGATGTGAGAAGGTATTTTTGGGAAGGTGCCCAGTAGTCCAGACTCAGTAAGGAGTCAGATAAGACTCCAAGCTTTCATACAACCTTAACAAAAAAAAGCTTGCAGGCCTTTTAATGGGAGACAGCCAGCTTCACTTCCATCAGCATCATTTCAGGCTTGCATAGGTTCAGGCTGAGCTCTATATTTGATTAAAACTGGCAGGCAGGAGCAGGTTCACATTTCATTTTTGTAGCCAAAATTTCTGCTGTACTTGTAGAAAATCATGCGTAGTGTTAATAGAAACAGTTTAGAGATTTTTTTAATAAGTAATCATTTTCATTCAAAGACATTCATTGCCTGAGGCTTCCTGTGCCATTGAACTCCACTTCATTATGTGGAGCTTCAGTCTGATTTTCCTCCTCACAAATTCTTGTGCAGGCATTATGACTGTGTAGCCCAGTTGCCAAGGAGGTAGTCAGAGTTGTGTTGAGTTCATTTAATTTCTGTATGAAAGAATTCTGGTTCAGTCTGATGACTACCTCATTTTTCTCACATTCTTGAACAATGTCCCATCCCATAAAAAAGTGCTGCATGTGAATTATGTATACTGCATTACAGAGCATCAATCAGGTCCAGTTTAGAGGGTATTAATCCTGGAGTCCTACATGTTCAGAACTTTATTCCTGCTTTCTCTCTACTGCTAACTCCTGGCACTTCTAAGTGAACTGCTTATAATCCTAACTGCAAAAAGCAATCTCTGTATTAAATATGTATTAGGATATATAAATTGTGCATATGTGCCTACAGACACTTGTTTTAAATGCAGTTTTATGCTTTCTAACAAATTCCAGTTGTGGTGTTAATTTCAGTTGCTAAGGTATCAGATTTAGGGCACTCTGTATTATGAAATTTAAGTTCTTATATCCTTTTTGGGTAACAAAACCAGGACTAGTCTATTGCCATCTCTGCTATATTTCTCATGGCCTTCAGCTCAGGTTGCCTTTGAATCACGCAGCAGCTCCTCTTCCAGTTATCCCTCTCTCTTCTTTCTTACTCAGAGAAAAACAAACTTACTGCATTTGATCAATTAAAAGCTATTTTCAGGCGTCAGAATACAGAAGATTAAAGACTTTGAAAATGGAGCTGACCTGTCTAACTGCTGCAGTAGTTGCAGTCCAGGAAAACATCTGCAGTCCAGGTTTGGGGACCTTTGAGGTTTCTGCTGCCATTCAGGAAGGAGATGATCTGCCTCTGAGCCTGGGATCACAATCCTTCTGACTGGGAAGGGGGCTGAAGCAAAAGTCCAGGGACATGTTCAGTGCTGCAAAGTAAATGGGATCTTTAGATAGTGTAATTTTAAAAAAAATCAAGTTTCTGAAATGGTTCATATTTCAGCTCCGCTCTTCACAGTTACTCTTGCCATTACAAAAATTTACCAGAGCAACTTCTGTGTAAATACACTCCAAAATTAATGGCTTATTCTAAAATAGAAGATGGCAATTCTGGGTAGCTCCTTGTTTGTTATGGGACATTGTTATAAAATGAAAAAAGAGGACTGAACTGGAAGAATGTATTGTTTGAAAAGTATAATTTTTCAAGCAAGTATATTTCTGTTTAGAACTCAGAATTCTTACATGTGAACAGAAAAAATAGCTTTTTGTATTCCCTTTCTCTGAAGACTCTGGGTTTTGTTTGCATCTCTTTACTGAATAGGTAATTATTCTGATAGATAATGAGACTATATTCCAGTAACATCAGCAGATTTTTGTGAAGTCTAAAATCCTCGTAACTAGCACAGCAATTTTATATTGCAGGTATTTTCCAAGTATGGAAAGTTTTCTTCAAATACTGGGTGCCTTGTGGCTTTCAATCCATAAATGAAGCTGTTTATGCAGACCTATGAGTAGGCTTTCGTAGCTGTAGATGACACTACATGAAGGAACAATTCTGCCCTTAAAAAGTGACTCTAATAATCACTTTATCAGAGTATATATCTACTGTTTCCCATGGAGTATTTACTTCATATACCCACTTTTCAACTGAAAACTTTCAGTTTTCCTAGCTAAAAACTTTCCAAGCCCTCCATGAGCTCTTTTTATTTCACTCATCATCACTGACAATAAAAATAACATGAGCCAAATTATACTGCTAACTCTATCTCTGTAACATCAGCCGTGGTTACAATATGTCTTCAGCAACATCTGAAAAACCACATTGGTTTGCAGTGTGCTTGTTGGGCACATGAGATGGTAAGGCTTGACTTCACTGCCAGATCTTTGTGGATTTGAAACTGAAAAACACCTTTGTTTGCCAACTGAGCAAATTGTATAGTGAAATGACTAAGACTTAATGAACCTACATCCACAAATTCTGTAGCCACTCAGGAAATTTTGGCAGTTAAACTCCACTCCAAGTTTGGCTTTCATAGCAGATGATATTAAAAGTATGACATTCACTTTGGTTAGGGCTTTTTTAGTGTTGAAATCAAATAGCTTGGAGACCTTTTGTAATGTTTTAATACAGGAATATAACAAAACCTCCCTAGAGAATACTTTCAATGTATTTATTCTCATGTCCTCTCTCTTATTCCTCTTACAAGTTTTCTTTAAGTGTCGCTGCATGTTGCTTTTTAGGTTCACTTTATATGCCAGTCAATCTAGCAATAGTTCGTTTAATTAATGAGAATGAACTCGAGTTTCAGGTCAGGTAATATCAGTCCAGTCAGCCAGAGCTGCACATTGTGATCTCGGGGGCACTAAGGGCTTTTCTTTTTTGTGACTTTCTGCTTCTTTAAAAGATTTGGCAGCATGTTAAACCAAAGGTTTTCACTTTCAGTCCAATGCGGTCTTTGGACGTTATTCCAGGATTTCCTGTGTGTGCTACATGGCAAGAGATCAAGTCATTTGCATTCAATTAAACAGATCATCTAAATGAGATCATGAAAATAAGTGTGTGGCATGTATTTGTACAGCAATCACTGCAGCCTAGTCAATACCTCTGGTCAACAAGCATCACAGATTTTGCTGTACATTTAGGGATGAGCTGTCAAGAAATCAGGTTCATGATGTATTTCAGTATCCCAAAAATCTGTAAAGAAAGTACTAGCCAAGAAAAAAAAATTATTTGTATGGATGGAAGGTTTTTGTTTGCCTTCAAAGGTGCAGTCCTTATCATTTACCCGGACATCTTGTGTGCAAACACTGGCAGGGTCAAGCTTAAACAATGGGAAAGCTGGTTGTAAAGGCTGCCCATTGCCATGTCTTCCCTTAATGTGAAACGTGAACTGCTACAAATGGGTGACTTGTAAGTTGCTTGTTAGGGCAATAATTCTTGCTGACAAACGAGCTCTGAGTTGGATGGGGAGGAAAGAAGGGGAAGTTCTCTGATCTCTTTTGTCTCGGTACAATGTGCTGGCTTTAATAGAGGCTGGAAAGGCTGAGCAGAACACTGCTGGTGTTTTATAAAAAGTAATAGTTTATTTCTAGCAGGGTTGAGCCAAAACAAGATATAGTATTTCTCCTGCTGCTTTTTTTTTTTTCCAGAGCAACTTTAAAAATGTGAACCTCAGAGCTGATAGGCACTACTATACAGAGTTTATCATTTTCCACCTGCATGGATGCTTTCTCTTGTGCTGTCCTGTTGGAATCCCACCTTTTGTCTGCCAAGTGGAACTAAGTTAAAATACTTTTCTGCTGATTTGGCAGGATTAAGAAATAAATTAAAGCACCCTGACCGCCTAGAAGTCTTGTTTTACCAGCTGCTTGCAAAAATCTACTAATGATTACATTTTAAGTCCTTTTAGCACTTTGGGTTCAGCAGGTTAAGCCTACTGGACCTAGTGGCATGGGAGTCATGTGTCTCCTGTATCTGAGAGATCAATGTTTTATAGTAGGTTGGCTTAGCAATAAACAGTGAAAAAAGAACATCACTTTACACCTAGTTCTGTTAAACATGCAGTACTACCTTGCCGAGGTACCTAAAGACTAAGAAGTCTCTCTGGCAGCCATGGTCGCTTCTCGCCAAGCCAGAGCTGTCATGTGAGCTCATATAAATCTGTTCCATTTGTGGAAAATGAAAAACTCAAGAACCATAAGAACATAAAATGTACTTAGGAAGTCATTTCACCATCCATGAGGGCTTACTTCATTAAATTTAAACAGATCTGTTTTCTGATTTCACTTAAAATCACCTTAAGGATATGACGATTTAAAAAGGTAGTAAGGAAAAAGCAAATATGCTGAACAGATATTCTTAAAAATTTACTTCTCCATTATTTTGCCACAGACTCCACTTTTGCCAGGAATAGATTGTGGTATTTGACATCATTCTGTTCAAGGCAAATAAAAATTAAAAACAAGACAGTTAATTTTATTGGAATTTGAAAAATGTGGTGAAAAATATTATTCTTTGAATCTAACCAAGTTTACATGAGCTTACTCAGTTGTAACAGTCTAAGCACCTTTCTCCAAGCTGACAGTCTGTCTTGGATGTCTCCATGCTCAAATTCTTAGACTCTAATGTTTGATTAGGACTGAGCAAATTAGATGTAGTTTGTGCTGGAAAATCTGTTTTATCTCAAAACAGTTTTGTCAAAATCAATCAGCAACTGCAATATCTTTTCCTTAAGAAGTTAACCTGACTCTGAAAATGCACAGTTTCTTTGGATCTCTTAAATATCTGATTTTCAGAACTGGGATCAATTTGGGTATATTCAAGAAACCTGAGTGATTTTTTGCCAAAAACATTTCCTGATGTCTTAGCCTTTCAGAATATGCTAAGCATTCCTTTAGGTTTTAAGATACCCCATGGCTTACTGAGGCCCACTCTGATGATTATCAGTTGAATGGATCCTGTCAGGAGAGATTTTGACCCATGAAAACAAGGACTTCCCAGAGAATAGATAACAAAAACCAAAGGTTCATCCAGTCATCTCTGTTTCTGTAGCTTACAGTAAACAAAGGAGCAATGTGGGCTAGCTGCTTAGCACCTCTTTTCTCCCATTTTTTCCATTTGAATTACTTATGAGGGGCTGGGTTAGTAATCTGGTTGTCTTTATGTAATTAAGCTGCTTTTCTCTAGATCAGAAGCAAGATGTTTTAATTTGCTGCCAGGATTAAGTGATGGCAATAATTGCTGGTAACTTTCTGCCAGTGCAGTGAATGACTGTTTTGAGTGATTTACTGACCTGGGACCTGGTGAAGCAAAGGATTACAGGATGAAAATATACAGTGCATAAAACAGGTCACATGTCACCAATAAAAATACCAATAATCTAGGGTTTTTTCTTCACATTTTATGTGGAACTACATCATTGATTTAAGAGCATTCCCTACAAACTACTGCACTAGCTGATTACCACTGTGGTTTTGTGTAACAACCTTCTATTGCTGCAGCCCCACACTTCAGTAGTCCAGCACACTTCAGTAATGATGGTTGCCTGGTAATACTTTCTCAAAACCTCTTTATTAATAACAGCAAACTTGGGTTTCTTGCAGATGACTTGTAAGTAACCCAATAGGGATGATGTATTAAAAGAAACCTAAACCTTTCACTGTAGATCTTAGCTCAAAAGTTTGCATCTGCAAAAAGGGTTTTCTGAATCTGAACTTGGCCCGGTATAAGAAGTAATGATTATTAAACTACTCAGACCTGAATGTTGTCAGTGTAAGGTTATGTGCAAACATGGAGATTTAATTTTGGCCCAGTACTGAATTCTCAAGCTTGCTGGAATTGCCTTATACAGCATCAATAAGTTTCTCTACTAGAAAACGAAGTGGTACGCTCTGTAATCCAGTGTAAAATAAACCAATCCCTGTATTCAGTATGTCGTATGGTCTTTGTCCAAATGTGAAGAAAGGTCATAGTTTCATACTCTACTACATTCAATAACTGAACATCTTAAAAAACTCTTGAATCCATTTTGCATTTTCACACCATTTCCAAATGTGTTAATCATGTGAGCTTTTCTCCTGTAAATAAATGAAATTAACTCCTTTGGGTTACGCATAAGAGTACTGTTGGGATTTCTATAAGATTCTTTTTAAATATGATTTAAAAAAATAAAATACTGTGGTGTTGAGAAAAGTATTTCCTGTAGCAGCAGGATATGCTTTTTTTAAAAAAATGCAAGTCCCAAGCTGGGCTGGAGTCTGTGAAAATCAAAGGCATTTTTTAAAAGATAGAAGACCATGTAGATTTGGCATACTGACAAAATCCCACTTATGGAATCCATTCAGTGTCTTAGCCACAAAAATTGCAGAAAGAACACCAACAAGATTTTTAGTTTCCAGAATACTGTATTTCTTCCTGTCTTCTCCCTTCTCTGTACTCATTTCCTGAAAGTTGGCTCATTAAGGAAAGGAAATGGTATTCTTTTAAAGAGCAAATAATTAGCTGTTCCTGAAATTCCATCCCATGGGTTATCCCACTGTCTTTGACGTACCTACAGTACAATAATTTCGTCTGAAGGACAGATTTCATGAGTTTGATTTTCATATATAAAATGTATTTCCAAAAGAAAACCATCCCTTTTATTTTTTTTTCATACAGCAGATGTGTTTTTACCCTGTCATTTTAAAAGAAATATATTAGGTAATTCAATATTTTCTAAAAAGCTGGATCTTTAAAGTCAGCCTGGGATTACACTAAATAATGAATAAACAACCAGAAAAAGAGCCTCCAAATGCTTGCACATTGTTACATTTTGGGGAGATTTTACTGAATGGATAAAAATAACCACAGAAGCATTTTAAGAGTAAGAAAATGAAAATAAAGACCTGATGATCCTTTATATTCAGTATATTTTGCTCCTTTACTGACTTACTCTTTTAGATTTTGTGTTTATAGCCAGCCAGCTTCAAACAACTTGCCTCTTCTGTTTTCAGCTGGAAGTATTGGGAATTCTGTGAATATCATTAGGCTTCAGCTCCACGAGCTTTTGAAGTCAGAATAAAGTGGAGTGACACCCTTCCCCTGTCCTATGACGCTTCCTCCCTTCCCTTGCCAGGGGCTGGCACTGTGGCTTCTTTTCAGGGCAGGATCAGCCCTTGGTAGCTTCAGGGTTCCGAGGGAGAACGGTGTGAGTCTCTCACCCGTATTACTGCTTCTTTGTCCTAGGTGCTAAGCAAAAACATGCACAGACGCAAACCTCCCACCATCCAATTTTACTTGCAGCGCAGAAACCTGAAGGTGGGGGAAGGATAACAGTAATCAAATCTTGGAAGCAGTTGCTCCAAATTGCGCAAGAAGCTTTGCTCAAACTTGGCAAATGTGAGTTGTTCGCCACCGCCAGCTTGTTCCCTTCCCACTGCCTGACGGATAACGCTAGATGGCTGACCAGACTAATCAAATGCAAACCCTTCCAAAGGAACAAGTGTGGGATGCAATTGTGAAGTTGCATGTTGATGGCAAAAGTTTCTTCCGGTGGCATAAGTTTTCACCCTTAGCGCTCGCTCTCCAAAGCAGTACCGTGTGCAGTGGAACATGGAGGTAAAGGGCGATGCTGTCAAGAGATGCTGTACAAAAGTGCTTGTGGTCCTCCTATGTCCTTGACTGCACGATGAGTCTGTCTTGGTTATTGTTGTTGAGGGTGTACTTGGAATATTGAGACTGTAAATGAGTAGTTCAGAGAACACTGGGACCAAAGAGGCCTGATTTCCTGTAAATTCTCGTGTTAGGTTTTATAGATCTTTGTGCATTAGTTTTTCAGGTGGTTGGAGCATGTATTTGGGCTCTCTTCCATGTGGATTCTCTGGTGTCTAACAACATTTGAGCTCACATTACTCTCCATCTCTCACTGGTGGCATTAATAGGGTTTCTCTCCTCTGCCTGCCACATGCTTTCAAAAAAGTGGCTGGAATTTGAGACTCTGAAACCTCCACAAGTGTGGTTGGAACTGTGCTTCCTAACACAAGGTTTGAATTTGTCCACGAACGTAGAGAAGTTTTAACTGGGCAAGGGAGCTATAATTCCACTGACTCCAGTGTGGTTGTTGAAAGGGCCAGGAGGCGAAATTGTACATAAGTGAAAAATCCCAGGATTTTTGGAAATGTTCTTTCCAAATTGAAGTAATAAGCAAAAAACACTGAACCAGTTTCATGGAAGTGAAATTCTATGTTTTGTTACAAAACATTTTAAATGATTAAATGTTTAAATTCAAATATTTTAAAAAATAAAAATAAATAAAAGGTGCCTCTGAAGCTCTTGGGGTGGGATGAAATCAGGAATCTGGAGGCTCTGATAATCCTGACTCCTACTCATCTGACCAGGGAACCTGACAGGAGTAAGGTGTCTTATACAGGTTGGCCACAAATCTGAAGTGCTTGCATTTTTCAGCAGGGTCCAGCAGTTGCTCCTAATTCACACAGTGTATTTATGAGTAATGTCAGACCCCAAACAGGGTCAGACCCTCTTGGCATCTCACATGATAATTTAGCAAAGAGGGAAAAAAAAAAAAGATGATAACAGAGTACTAATATTAACTTTGTAGGAGAGAAAAAAGATCTGTTGCACATTGATCTCATTAAGTAAATGATTTACTGGAATTTCCTCTTGCTTTGCAACTCGCCTGAGAACACATTCGATCTCATCTAAGGCCTGGATAATTTCATCTGGTTCTCTGCCAGCTATGACACAGCCATTTAACTCTGTCACTTTTCTTGGCCACCTCCATTCAGTGTTTGTTGTTGGCTTCTGTTTCTAAAGTAACAGGACAGTATTTTCCTAAGATACCAAGGACATGGCCAACAGGAAACAGGGAGGTCTCATCTGGCTCTGCTTAAAACTGGCTGATCATTGAAAATTTGGTCTGAGGTTGAAAAGGACAGCACTAGCTTTCTGTTCTTCTTGTAAGATTTGGTTTTAAATATCCCAGGGGCTAAAAAAAAAAATCAGGAGAAAGAACAGAAACTACATAACTGTGGATAAATCTGACTTGATTAAGTTTGGTTATCTTAATTCCTGTCTTCAACCAGTTGGACACAAGAAGATCTGTTACCAGTTTCCTTGCAATTTGGAGCTTCTAGCAATAAAATGTAGTGCAAATGAATGATGAAAGAAATTTCCCAAGGAGCTGATTTATCATGAAAAATAATTAACAAAATAACTTAATTATGCCATTGACACTGCTGTTTGATACTTCACATTCTCAAGTTTAATTCCCACGAATATATAAATGTGCATTTAACATTTTTGAAGATACAATAAGGATTGCAGGTCACAGGGAAGGATATGCACATGCAGTGCATATGTGATCTCAGTATGGGATTTCAGTCCAGCTCTTTAATTGCTAAGATTCTGACATCATGATATAATGCAGGCATAATCAAAATACATTAGAGTCACTTTGGATATCTGAACATGAAGCTGTGGGATGCCAAGAGTTTAAAAAATTACCTGATATCTACTAATTTATCACTTGTGCATGTTATTGGATAACAAATAGAAACAGACCTGACTACTGATTTGAGAATCAATAATGGTTTCTAAGGCAGCTGATGAAATTACTCTAGTACCTGCTGATAACAGAGGAAGCCCGACAATCCAGGGTTTGTGAAGATTGCTCTGTCTGCTTTTGCTAGTTAAATAATAAGAGTATTATGTGAAATGACATTTTTATCACCAAAAGGAGATTTTTATGACTTGTAAATATTGTATGTTGAAGAGAGGGCACATCTCTACTGACAAATATATTTAAACAGTAAAAACACCTAATTAGGTTTTATAGTACCTATATTTGTCTAGTAGAAAGAACTGATTACAGGAAGATCAATAGGCAGGACCATTCACTGCAGCAACCTAAATGCATTTGGGCCAATGGGAGTTTGGAATGAGCCAGGAATGTACCTTGAAGCCAACTCCCTCACTGCTGGAGATTGCTGTCCCACATCCAGCACTGACTGAAGATCTATCTATGTATTGGCTATGCCATTATTTCTTACAGACCATCAGCTCAGGGGTAAACCCAGTGTTTGAAAAGATCAGTGTGCAGGGCTCAGCAGCTGAAGTGAGGCTGCTGTGGTGGGGGCAAATGGACTGCCCACATTAGTGGAGGGAGATAAAGGAGCACAGGGTCCCTGGGAGCTTAGATGTGCTCTAACTTGGGTGCCCTCCGGCATCACCAGGGTTACCAGTCAGAAGATAGAGGTGGGGAGGGGAATTTGATAGAGGCTACACTGGTGTGCTGGGCAGCAGGGTCCTTTGAAAGGTTGCAGGGGACATCTCTTGACCCCTGCCCTCCCTGCGCTTTGGGCTTACTGTCATTGTCAACAGCACTACGGAGCCCAGTTCTTCGTGCTGAAAGGGTGAGGTCTTTCCCTCTGCCCTTGTTTAGGACCTTTATGCACCAGACATAATTTCACCCCATAGGTGTTGATTCTAGAAATTAAAAGCTGTGGTATATATGCTTCAAAGTAAAAGTGTAAATTTTTTGCAGCCTTTACTGTTGCTGCATCCACTGTCTTAGCCTTGGGCTGTGTAGCCCCCAGATGCACAACTGCCCTCTTCTGTATCACTCCAGCCTGAAGCATTAAAGAGATCCACTTATAACTTCTTATCAGCACAGCATGAAGACAGGAAGAAAATCACTTTTAAGAAACAGCATGCCTTTTAAAATAATCAGCTCAAACTTCTGGTTCAGATTAAGCACAATAAAGCTTGGGTTGCACCCGTACTATATCCTTTGGGGAAGAAAACACCACAGAGGCGTTGTTCATAAGAATGGATTAGGCTTGCAAAGATCAGTAACTAGTATAATCTGGAACCTCAATTCAGATGCTTTGTTTTTTAAAAATAGGGTTCACTGGGGCAAATGTATGCCAGATGTAACAACCATGGCCAGCAAAACTAATTATTTCTATTTAAAAATTCCATTGCTAACACAAACGCTGTCTGGAATGGTGTGGGTTCATACTTTCAGCATATGAAAAGGCTCTGCAACTGCTGACATCCCTGGAAGCACTTTGACCGGTAAAGCCAGGAGTCCTCTATGAAAACAAAAGCCCTGTCATTCTTTTATTAAGTGTATAATGTTATCCTCAGTGCATGCTAGGTATAGTTAGGAGCCATGAATGTGGGAAAACACTCATTGTTGAGTCCATCATCAAATCTTTCAGCTATAACACATAAAAGGGCATTCTTCCCATAAAAATGTATATTACAGTGGAGATAAAGTATTCCCTCTCTCCACAGTTTTTTTCAAATACTCACGAGTTGTGCTTGTCAGCACATGCACATGCATGTGTGCTCACAGAACATGCAAGTACAAATATGTGGGGGGAAGAAGTACTGCAGAGTTTTATACTCTGCCCAGTGACTCTTTCTTCTATTCCCATGCCACACAATGGTAGGGTGGATCATAAAATCCCTTCTTCCCTCTCTCCTCAATTCATAGTAAGGCTATTCCTGAGTACAGAAGAAGACGACTTCTTGACTTTTGCCCATGCAGTGTCCAGCATTTCAATGCATAATAAAAAAATTGCCCTTACAGGTCAGGTAATTAAAACAAACTTCCCAAAGGTTGACTGACATTGCATCTGGAGCCCGTATGCACTATGTTTCAGCTACTGAGTAATTAAACTGCCTAAGCTTTACTGAAGGAAGTCTGGACACATGAGCTGAAGTTAGTAGGCTTATAGATCTAGGCCCAGAGACCCATCCTAGCCCAACAATTTAGGCTTGTTTAAAGACACTTGAACTTGTTATGGTCAGTTGAGTGCCAGGTTTTCTTAAACTGTTTTCTCAGCTGTATTTTGCATTGAGGTAGGGCTCCAAATCCATCAGGAGTAGGAATTTGTGTGGTTTGCACTTATATACTCATTATCAAGAGTGCATAAAAATTATGAAGAACATAAGAACTCAAGGTCCAAAGTTTGTTTTTAAAAAATCTTCAATAAAATCCATAGTTTTATAATGGAAAAAAAGAGAATCTGAGAACCATGAGTGGGCAGCTGTGTGAGCCATTTTCTTTAGTCTACCTCCCATAATGTTTCATGAGTGAGGACTTCTGTTCAGCCCTGTTGACAGACATCTGCAACAGAAGAGATGCTGTGTGCATGGCAAGAACACAAATAAGAAAAACTGATTCCAGCTCTATTGTCACTTTGCTTAAATGCATTTGGACAGTGATGAGAAAAGTCCTTATCTGATTTACAAGACGTTTCCTCTCACATCAACAAAATGATGTCATAATGTTAAGAAATCCTTTACTGATCTGCCAACAAAATTATTAATGCCCCATGAATTCTTACTCAGATCTTGAATGGAAGTTTTATTTCCATTTACTGCAAGTTAATTTAAAATCTTGCCAGACTTGTAAGTCAGTATATGCCTTGCAGTGCATATTGCTGTTCCCACAGGGAACGGTCTGTCGCTGTCAACCTGAGAGCAACACCTCGGGTTGCGCAGATACAGCTTCTCTGGCAGCAAATCATAAACTAAGTGAAGTGGTTGGACCACCAGAGGAATGATGAATAGTCCACAGAATAACCTCATTCCCTCCCTTTAGAAAAGATGATGAAGGATCAAGGCAAGGCACATTTTGTTTGCGTTCTTTTCTTGACCTGCCATGACCCAACAGAGAGAGTAACAAATTTCAGAAAAAGGCTGATGTTACCTGAGAACAAGGAATACTACTCAGAAATCTTATGAAAAAGACTTGACCAGGGAAGAGTATGCTGAAATACAGAGCTGAAGATTTGAAAAACAGCCCCACTCCGAATATGAAATGTTTTCCAAATGAAAGAGTTAATTCAGAAGTCTAAATCAGCTGACTGTAAAAATTATGCTACATTTAGATTACTGAATTTTATTTTTTCAGTCAACTGTTCACAGTAAGAAGTGAGATTACCTCTCCTATCCACACTTGGAGTTGAATTCAGAATTCCTCGCAAACTCTAGGATATTTTTGAAAAAGAGATTTCAGCCCTTGTCCAGAATAATCCCAGGTTTGGATATCAAGGAAAAAAACCCAGCAGACACAGTATGCCTCAAATAATTCCTTTCTGCATAATCCCAGTTCTTGAAGCATACAGAACATCCTACAGTTGTGTGATTTTTATGAGATAGAGTGTCTTTGTGCATTGCACCTTAGCTTTCTAAGTTTTGTCAGCCAGGGAGACAAACAAATATTCTGGACACTGAAGAGAGCATGGTCAAGAATGTATGGAGGATATCCTCCTGTAATGACACTCTGACCTTCCTGGTTTGTTTTCCTTTTCATACAGATGAAGCATCACTCAAAAACTCTCTGGGGACTCCTGAAAAAAATGGAGCTCCTGTTAGTTCTTATCTGAGTGACTGTGCTGGTGAGCAGCAAGGGTGCAAAAGCCATAGTGAGGTTACTGCAGATGATTTCTGGATTAACTACATGATTTTGCTAAATGCTCCAATAGCAAATGCTTTGCCTCAGCATGAATAACTCAAATGAAGGATTTCAAGCCATGCAGAGATGATTTATTTGGAAAAAATTAGTAGTTATTTTAATCCAATCATATTTGAATAGCTACTGAATGAAAAGGAAATCTCTTTGCCTCCTCTTTCTTTTCATTTAAATCCTTATTTTACTCCTGCTGATAAGTTTATTCCTGAAGCATGCATAGCTTTCAGAGGCTGACAGATTTCTTCATCCATGGCCTTTCAGGGCAACAGCTAATTACATAGAGACTACAGTCCAAAACTCTTCATAGCACTTCAAATGCGGAGTAATGGGCTACTTAATCTTTGTTGGAGTAAAAAAGGATATGATTAAACTATTAAATGCATGAAGATAATCAAAACAGTTTTTAAAACTGAGTTTTAACAGACTCTCATGTTTCAAGGAGTAAAGATTTACAGCAGTATCCAACAGCAAACACTTCTGTAGCATACTTTCAGATCCAAACGTTCTGCATATTTTCCTGCAAAAGGAAAAAAAGAATCTAGTTGTCTTTTGCTTTCACCATCTTTTTCCAAGGTGAACACACTCCTTTTGCAGTATCATCTCCATTTAGATAAATGTTACTGACAGAAAAATCTGATCAGCAGTCTCTATGTGGACTTCTGTTTCTTACATAAAGCGAGGCCAATGCAAGGCTGAAATCTGCAACTGCTCAGATTAAAAAAATATAGTTATCCACGTTAGAAGCTTGGGGAGACAGCCCTTTTTTTTTTTTTTTTAACTCAGAGGTAGACTACAAAGCCTAAAACTGCTTAAATCTCCTTTTTATAGGAATTAAGTTCTGGCCACTAACACTCTCAAACAAGATTTATTCTTTTTTCTTATCTCAATGCACACCCCCCACTGGGAGGCTCCATTAAAACCTGAGAGAACTTCCCTGCCAAACTTTGATTAAGCTCACTTGAGCTGCATAGTCCAAAGTATGGTCTCTCCCAAGGAATCTCTAGAAACCCTTCTGTAGTTGAAGTCTACTAAGAGTGTTCCAAGCACTTGTTGCAAGTCTCCAGGCACTGAAGTGGAATCTAGAGAAGCACAACTTGACAGAATTGATCTCTAAAGACATCCATCACTACAGCTCGGGTGACTTAAAAACTGTTTTCAATGTGACACTCAATTTAAGCCGTGATAACTGTATAAATGTTACAGACTAGAAATGCAAGCATTT
Organism: Ptilonorhynchus violaceus; assembly: GCA_013397565.1. NCBI lineage: Eukaryota > Metazoa > Chordata > Aves > Passeriformes > Ptilonorhynchidae > Ptilonorhynchus > Ptilonorhynchus violaceus. Next base: position 808,403 of record VZRJ01011678.1, on the reverse strand, counting down.
ATTAGTAAGAGCAGTTGTTCCTGAAAGAAACCAGAAGGTACCACTCCTGTTAAATTTCTAATTGGCAGATTCAGAAGGTTTGTCTAAACTGGAGAAAGTGCATCACCTGGTTTTGTCATTAATAAATAACTGAAAGTTGGAGCCAAAGTCTGTTAAAATTTGTGGAAAAGCCTCCCAGTGATTTCAGTAAGCTTTGGATAAGGGCCTGTGCATCTATATTTCTTCCTCAAAGCATTTTCAGTTCAAGAGTATCATGTGTCATTGTCCTTATTATTTTAGTGCATCATAAAGGTATATCGTCATCACAGAAATTTTAGCAGCTAAAGGTAAGCATGGAGAAACCCTTTCATGCAGTACAGGGGCAGGAAAAAGAAAATGATCCAGCCAGACTCACTGTGAAGCTCCAACATGTTCCCTCACTATAGGAATGATACTGTCAAGTTAAAATTATAATTGCTGATGGGATTTATGCCAGCAGTTGACCCAGATAGTGAGTTGATCATCAACTGAAATGGGGATGTAAGCCTTAATAAGAATTGAAAGAACAGAACTGTTACGAGGAATTCCCCACGGAGCGCTGGAACAGTAGACAGTGTTATCTTTGCAGCTGTGCGTAGGAAGAAAGCACAGACATCAACAATTCTCCAGGCTTCAGTATGCACACAATGGTGTATTTCACATGAATGCATTTTTCTGTTATGGGCTACCACTACCATGGATCCATGCTTACATCTGGTGCATCTGTCCTTTTCATTTTTTATAGCTGATGGGAAGCCTACTCAGTAACAAAGATGTTATCTTTGAATTTATTTTTTTTTTCTTTTTAAGGAGTATTACAGTTATGCCTTCATACACACACAAACAGCAAGTGCTTAGAGTGTGGTTTTCTACTTAAATGTTCTATTTCAATGAATAGTGGTATCTAAAAGGCATAGATTGTTTGGTCTTTTCAAGTGTTTCTTCAGTATACGCACTGGTATATAAGTATAAATTGATAGTCTCCATCACTTTGTAGAATTTTAAAGGCTGAAGCTTACTATAAATTAAAATTATTAGATATCAGAATATAAGTAACAAAGATTAAGGTGTATTATAGAGCACACAAAATGCCCTGGTGGGAGGCAACTGGATACCTTTGATTAGTAAGAGACAGAGAACCAGATACACCCTGGCTGCTTTCCACCACTGCAGAAGCACAAAGAAGTCATAAACTGAGGTTAACCAATGATTTAAATTGGTTTGTAGCTGTTTTGTATTGCCAGAGCTCTGCAAAGGAGCCGAGTTGTATTAGTGAGTCTAACCCAAAATATTTAAATAATATTTCAGAACAGTGTTTGAAAACTGATACCAATACACTCATTAATATGCAACTTTCCTAACACAACTATCAATTTTACGTCATGCATGACTTTGTTAGTACTGAATTTAAAGTCTGTCAAGTTAAAAGTCTTTAAACACTATTTGACTTTGGTGATCTATGAAAGGTAGTTTTTATACTTGTATTTTCTTTTTAAAAAAATATATGGATTATCTTATGGAAAAGTTAATGAATAGCTAAATAACTTGGGAGAAGAATGTGGAAGATACCAGCGTGGTTGGTATCCCACAGCTAAAGTCTTTGGGCAGAACTTGTCAAATCACCACCTTACTGTGGTTAAATATTCTGGATTTCCTGAGCTGCATGCAGCACAAGTCAGAGGCACAGGAGGAACAGCCCAGCTATCTTTATATGCCCCCCACTCTGATTATGACCACTATCCAGTTATATCCTCAAGATAAATTAGAACAACTTCACCACTGCTTTATCTCAGAAAGTCCCTCAAGGGGCTGTTGTGCTCGTCAAAATTCACCAGAGCTCCAAATCCCACTTATCTCAGTGAAGACGAGGGTGGGCTGATAGGAAGGCAGCTACACCATCTTCCTGTTAACTGGAGATTTCCTCCGTCTGTTAGCACGGGCAAGGAAGACTGAGTGGAGCTGTGATAAACAGTATTCAAGGATATGAAAGGTTGTTGCAAAGAGGAAGGGAACAAGCTAATTCCCACATGCAAGGCAGATAGGGAAAAAAAAATTATGTGTTCAAGTAGGAGCATCAAATGCTGCAGTAAGAAAGATTAGAGTAATGTTTCTGGGACAGCATGTTCACTGAGGGAAGTGCAGGGAAAGATTGGCTAAAGCAACTGTGGATTCTCTTCATGGAGATCTTTAAAGACAGGTAAGCAAAACCTGTCTGGAGTGAGATGGGCGTGCTTTATCCTGCCTAATGGTTCCTGACAGGTCTATTTTTGTTACAGTCCCTTATCACCAGAGGGGCTGTGCATACGTCCAGTCAGAGATCAGTGACCCTATCTACTGGCACTTCCTTGGGTAAGTCACTAGAGTTAACTTAGCTAATCCTTGATTTGCAATTGCTTTGTGGCTGCAAACTGCAAGAAGTTGCACAACATTCTGTGGACAAAAGAACACACCCTGTCAACAAATTCAACCATTACTTGTCCTCCCTTTGACATCTACCGCATCAACAATTTCAACAGTCCTCCATGGACATATTTACAGCAATACCGTATCGGAAAAAATCACCATACAGCTGATTCTATCAGGAAAATAATGGCATGTGTGAAAATATTTTCAAATTGAGGCTGAGAATTGCCATTAGAGTAGGCTCAGGTCTTGAAGCTTGGTTCTGAATGGAAAGGCTTAAGTTTGGAAGGTCTTCTCTTATGGACCTGCCAGGCAAGTTTGGAAAGCTTTCAGTACTTGGTAAAACCAAAGCACTAGTGGGATCAGGTGAATGGGATCAGGAGAACACCGCCCATGTTATTTTTCATTCATGAGCCTAAAAAGAAAAAAAATTAAAGGACCACCAAGAAACTTGGGGATTGAATGGATTCCTCCTCGATGCTGGCAGAAACATCAACTTGGATGGAAACCCAGAGGTCCTGTGCTTACAGGAAGAGGTTTGTTTGCTTTCCTAGTCAGTGCTACTTGGACTTTGTTTCTTCCTAGATATTTGACATCTGGTCACGTGTTTTGTTAATATTCAAGTCCAAATGTGAATAACATCTGATAATTAAAAATGTTGAGATAATCTTTTGGGTGTGTGCACATCTGGTCTCAAATATGAAATGTATTTCTTACTCATAAGCTCCAAAATAAATAATAGAAATACAGGTTTAAGAAAAAGTGAACTGTATTCCTTTTCTCAATGCTCCTAATTACAAAGCAAAGGTACCTGTTTGTAGGTAAGGATAGTAGAAGTAACAATTAAAAGCAACGTTGTGCCTCGGGTCTCCGAGTGTAGATATTTTGTAACTGACAAAGCAACTGCAGTGAGGGCAATAAGTGGGTAATGCTCTTTTCCTTTAGTCAGATGTTCAGCTTCATGAATCAGGCCACGAGAGCAGGGATTGCTTCTAATCAAGGACTCTGGCTGTGCTATCAATTTTTCCTCCCCACCACCCACTGAGTCTTAAGCTTTCCATGTCCTCCAGCTGCCAGCTACCACGATGAACCTTCCCAGAAGCCGAGTCCTTCCCTTAGCCCACGGCTGCTGTCCATCATTGGCTGTGGAGCAAGTGTTCCAAACCTTTTCCCAAATGTGGATCTCCTGCATGGTACATAGCGTAAGTTACTACTAGCCAGGACATTGGGGTGTCCTTTTTTGGCTACACCAAAAAGATGAATTCATTCCCCAGCTATCTTCAGGAACCTTGATAATGATTCCCACGGGCTTTCTCAATGCTTAGCGGGAAAGCAGAACTGAACAAGTGCAGACCTCCCTGCTGCTGAGCTCGGACAATAGGGCTGCTCATAATACCAGCAGATGTTTTTGCTTTTTAGGCCATACAGGGCAAATTTATTTTCCTCTCAGGAGCAAACGTAAGCATAGCCAAAACTAAGAAATTCAGAGCTAGTTTCTGGAAACCCACTATTGACTTATGTTGCAAAGCAGTACTTACATTTCAGGTCCATCAGTAATGAGGTTCTTCTGGTTAGAACACAGAACCGCTGGCTCAACATAAAGTGATGTGCCTTAAGCATCAAAGCTGGGCTTAATTTTATACCCTGTTCTCCTTAAACGTGGTGCACCAGGTAATTTCTCTTTGTGTTTTGGGTTTGTAACGGCATTGTGTTCCCTTCACCTTAAAGCATTGAGGTGTGAAAGCCATAGCACTCTGAAGTCCTCATTAGCATCATAAGGATCCAACTAATCCATATCAATTTTTTTACATTCATAAAACTCCCAACACTTTATAAACTATTTTTGGTCTTTCTTCTACTTCTTTGCACTCATAAAAGCACTAAAATTAAAGCAGAAAGAAAGGGGGAAACACATTAAACTGTTTAAAGTTTTTAGTTCACAAAAATTTTTATCTGGATTTCTTGTTTGGATTCAAAGAGGCAAAACATAAGACTTTGATGTTCTTCATGTGCCTGTTAAAAGAGAGAGACCCACCAACAGGAATAAGTTGGCATGAAGCCCTCTTTGACACAGCAAGCACAATGTAAAGGATTAAAGGTCTAATCTAGAAGATATATTGCACACTAAACAGCAGAACCATTTAGGAGAACATTAAATGGCACTTAAGCTAAACAGTTGTCCTTGGGAACTGCAGTTTATATGTGGCTGCTCTAATATCCATTTTAAGCTTGCAGGGCTTTGAAAACAAGATGTCATTGTTTTATAAAAACACACACATTTAATCTTCACTTGTGAGGCTGTTCTTGAAATATCTGGCTGCTGGACTGGCTAAACATTTCAGAGGAAACAAACGGGGCTGGTGTCAAAACTAGTACTGTTGCACTTTATTTCTGAAGTTATTTGCATGTACTCAGCTGATTTTTTTTTTTGATCCAAATAAGCAAACCACAAAGTTTTTCAATGATAAAAGTCCCATTTAAATTTTTTAACAGTATTCCCACTGTTCTATAAGAAAATAATAATAATAATAATACAGCTTAAGTAATATGAGAACACCAAGAAAACGGTCAGTTCTACATTCACTTGTGTTCTGCGTTCTTCATAAATTAATATTTATGGAACTATTACGAGGCTTCAGCCAAAAATAAAGACCACCCAGAGCAAGGTTTCAATTTTAGTATTCTAGGCACAGGTCATTAAAAAAAATCTTACAAAAAAGCCTTCTTCTGTAACATGTACACTACATGGATTTTCGTGCACATCATTCTGTAGGCGTGTGAAGCATATTCCATTTCTAAAAAATTACAATGCATGCTTTTATAATTCATTTACTATTTCTCCTTAGGGAGAAATCATCCTCTCTACCATGCAGGCCACGAATAGAAAACAAAAAAAGGCAACAGGGAGGGTACTGTGTCTTGCAGATTATACAGTCCAGTTTAAAATCCTCCTGCTTTTAACTGATGACCTGGAAAATAAAACTGAAATAACTATTGAAAAAAAAGTAACCATATATTTGATACCTTAAATATTTTTACTTGTATCAATAATTACATTAATCCTTGGCATAGTGACTAATCAAGCTAGGATATCCCTTGAGTCAAGTCATTATCCCCAAAAGCTATCCGAACAATAATAAGGTCATTATGATCCTCATGGATAGTTTTGGTTAAATGAGCTAGTGATCTTCAACCAGCTCCCAGGAGACAGGCAATCCCGGCTGGTTGCCTTGTTCACTGCTCCAGAAAGGAGCCCAAAGGCGAAATGAGTGAGGAGAGCAACCACCTCCTGCAGGGCCTGGGTGGCCTGAAGTCACAGATGGCTCCGGGCTGAGGAGCACTTACAAGGCACTGTGGGACAGTCTGTACCGTGTCACAGCCATGGAGCAAGCAAACAGAAACACTCTGTCTCCAAGGAGAATTTCGAGGTGGTTGCAAGAGAAAAGTTAACAGTTATCCTATAATAACCTCCTGCCAGGCTTCTCTGTCACCAAACCCACAATGTATATCATTCTTGTTAGCACGGGATTAAATGCTGGAGTATCTGCGAAGCTGCTCCTCTCAGGTCGGGTAGGAATCCACTTAACTGTTTGTTAATTAAAAGCAGGAGCTGATACCTCATGGAAAGCATTCTTTGTCTGTGCTATGTGCTTGCCACACTTCTTTGTCCCTACTTGACACCATTAGGTAGATTTGCCCAAATGCAGCATTAAGATGTACAAAGAGTAACAGCAGTGCTGAGGGAAGCTGAGCACTAAGGCTGTCTCTGCAGTCCTTCCTCTGCTTTGTAGTGTCTCACTGAAAAGTTAGAGTCTCAGCATACACAGAAAAATCTCATATGTTCTTTGCGTGTAGGACAACTCAGGCTTTTCTTTATTTTATCTTCTTGGCTTTTACCTTTTATTTCAAAAATAATTATGGCTATAAATTTCAGCTCGTTGCTATTTTTGTTGCTTTGTACATCAGAGTGATCTCTATCCCTGATCAACGTTTGAACCAAATGTTCTGGGAAGAACTAAAAGGCTCCATGGGGTAAAAGAAGGGGTTGGGGATAGAGGAAAAAGTTGGCTTAAACAGGAGTAAAATTATGGCACTAAAATGGAGCTTATTTAGGGAGAGTTATTCATTGTAAATGACATAATTTTGGACATTGAATTTTTGAGAATTTAGACAATCTCAGAACTTTTCCAGATTCAGAATCTGGTAAACATTGGATATAAAATGTCTGTAGTGCTCAAAACATTCTCCCAACTGCAGTTGGCTGTTCCCTTGCTGGAACAACATATACCCACAAATAGCAAGCAACCAAAACACTTTCTATTTCTTAATAGGCTGTCTGCTGTTAATTATTTTAGTCGCTTGCTGGGAACAATAGCGGTGGAATGGAAATGATGTTTCAGAAATTATGAGAAATAAATAAGTAACTATTTTTAATGTTTAAGACTTTACCGGCATATAGTGCCTCTCATTAGATGATTCCAAACTGCTTAGAAAAGGGTAACTTCTAGTTATTACTAATTTTTTAGTAAATTACTAGTTTTACTAACTACAATTAGTATTGTACTGAATTTACAAGGTAGTAGAGAGGGGCTAGGAAGTTAGTAGGGTGTGTGACTTTGAACACGGTGCAGGGATGGCTTTTGCTGCAGCTATTTATAGAGGATTTACACGATTGTAGTGTTTATTGTGTCTTTCAATAAAAAGCAGCTGCAGAAACATGCAGCTGGCAAACTTCAGTACCTGTGAGATACTGAAGACATTATCCAGAAAGCTGATGTACAGGTACAAGGAGATTCACATGCTCTCTGCAGCAATTTAAGTGTTGCTTTTCTAACAAAAGTCTGAACCAATTTTAAATGTTTATGTTGTTTGTGTTCAAAATTCTCTTTCTCTGCCTGTTTAAAGCCAGATCCTCATCCTGACATAAATCACCCAACCACATTGTTCAAGTTCCTTGGATAGGTCTTTGCCACATAGTTCTGCAGGCTCTGGCACAGGTATTGCTCCTAGTGAGTCTCTCATCCTTACACTGAAATATTTCTTCAAGGTTAGCAGTGCTATTGACCCAGATTTAGCTATATATGTGGGCTAGAGGCTGTGTACTGATTGTACCCTGGCTGACATGGGACCTACTTTCTCATGAGAAAATGGTGCAAAACTTGACTCTATGACCCCTTTCAATCCACTTACAGACCCATCTTCCTATGAGTTCATGATGACCCTCACTTCTGCACATTAGCAATGTAGGCTCTATATTCTCTCTGTATACACATCATGTGAGAGAGATGCAAAGAAGAAAGGATGTGGCCATAAGCTGAACATCTGCTTCTACCCATGATCTGTTTTCCTTGACATTTTCTTATCTCACATGCCTTTCAAAAACTCCAGGACTTTCAAACCAGTCCCTCCTGTTTTCCATTGCATTATCCTGTACAGTGCTAAAAGAAAAAATGTAATTTATATTAATCTAGATATTAAGACCCCATGGAGAGGTTGCAAAAGACCACTGTGACAGACAAAGGGCTGGAACAACACTGTTTATATTGCTGCCTAAGTAAGAAGATGTGGTAAGGTTTATGTCCTATTTATACTTTTCTTTACAATTCTGTAGATAAGTTTGGGCTTACAGCTTTATTCTTTAGGTGAGTTTCTTGTGAGAGGCCACATAAAGGTCAGCAAAACTTGCCTTATTAAGAAAGAATGGGAAAAAAAAAAAAGAACAAGATAAAAGGAGCCTGGAGATGCTTTGATTGAAAAGAGCATACACAATTTCAAAACTATATCAAGTCTTTTTATCTCGTAAGACAGTTACTTCTGTCCTCACTGACTCTATTTCAAATCCTAATCTTGAGTTTTCATGATGGGACTGATCCAAAAGCCATAAGAATCAGTTCCACAGTTTTCTGTGAGATTTGGATTGGACTCTGTCCACATATATCCAATTAAAATGGTCACTCAGACTCTTGAGATCATCTCCCTTTCATCCTCTTGCAACAGAAGTTAGGGTTTCTCAGGACAATATGATATCCACCCCTCTTCAGCAACACTAAGAGTAGTGGATGCATAAAAAACCCCCAGCCAATACATCAGATCTTGCCATAACTTCACACTGTGTTCAATCCTATTGATGTCAGTTCTGTGCAGTGTTTGGCCCTAGATTTTCCCACAATGGGATCCCATTCTTCTTGCATGAGAATATGTCTTGGACAAATTGCCATGTCACATGCATTCAAAGGGCCATGATAAACCCTCCATCTTTGCACGGGGCTCCCAGTTACATCAAAGGAATTTCTGCATACAAAACAAGGGCAAAATATGCCTCTAATTTAAGGTTAAATTATACCGTTAAGACATGGGCTAAAATGAGGGGCAGCAAGGAAGCTGAACCACATTAGGGAGCACATCCAAAGCACTGTCTCAGAAAAAATGCAATCCTTTGTACTATGAGCATTTGGTTCAAATGGCAAAGAATTTGTGATGTGCCTTTTCAGGGAACAAGCTATCTCCTTCCTTCCAGACAGCCCCAGTGGAATGCAGGCAGGGAGAAGAAATTAATGATTTAATATGCTCTTTACCTCTCTTTTCACACTGATTACAGGCAAAGACTTGTGGGCCTGGTCCCTGGTTCCTACACTTCAGCCATCAACAAAGACTGTGAAAAGACAAGAGTGTTCTTACTCTCTCTTTCCCCTTCCACTGTATATGAGCTTCCATGATGAACATTTTAGCTTGTGGGGGAAAAAATCTAAAGTTTCTTTAGCAATGAATATTCTGATGATATATGAAGTCATATGAAAGAAATGCATTTACGTATGTTCCTCGCATATGCGAGTATGATTACAAAAGTAAAAATTAACTATAGTCTGTAAAAGTCTAAGATAATAATCTAAGCAGAGGTTGACAATGGCACGGGCTTCCTAAACCAGAATAAAACTGGAAATGCAACTTTCATCTGAGAATATCACAAAAATATAACAGAGGAGGAGATTCTGCAGTACCAGATATTTGCTGCCACTGTTTAAATATTGTGGGCAAAGTGAAAGTAAAGTTGAAGGTGGCAGAATCAGATCACCAGTCAGTCTTTTATTTCTCTTTTCTTTCATCTTAAATATGTTGCCTAGATATCAGTATCAGGGACCTCAAAATTTCATCTATGGCAGCGTCATAAGTAGCACTGTGCTGGAAACTGCTACACTACCATCAGGTTGCATTTTCTGAAGTAAGGGACTTTAGAACTATTCGTGGTAACTCAGTTTTTCTTGTTGCTATCTACACAGCTATCAAAAATACAGTGATTTGAAAGATTTGGAGTAGAGGACTCTAAATTGTGTTACAGGATTTTACAGAGGATTTGGTGGATTTAAATAATTTATGATTCCTTCTGACCTTAATTGAGGTATCCCAAGGTCATACATATAAAAAGTGATGCCCTTTTCAACAACTTTTGTTTTATTAAAAACTCCTTGTATAGCTCATGACAGTTTTAACTTTTCACAAGACACTCACAAAGTAGAATCATCTTCCTTGTGGGCCTGCTAATGGAAATCCCCTCATACAGTTATTAGTCACTGTCTTACAATAGCTTCTTGTCTCTAAGTACTTTGATGTTGTACATAAGAGCTGTGGATCAATTACATTCATTTTTCCCATTACTGGGCAAATATTTGGACATTTTCTGTTGAGTTGATTCAAGGCAGAACTAAACCAAAGGAGTTGCATACTGTGCAGACATTTCTAACCTTCAGAAGCTGAAGGTTTTGTGACCTGGGAGAATTAATAGATGTTTATTCTAGCAGGGTAAATGGAAAAAGACCATTTCTATTTTAGGGAGATAAATGAAAAGCAGAGAAGATGGGTTTTGTTATGACAAAATCGTTCACAAGTGGCATGCTGAAATGAGGAAAAGCAGTTATGTATTTATATTATAATCCTCACGGTATGTTTGTCAGAGGGACTCAAGTGGCAAAACGCATTAGTAATTGTTGTGTTTCCTCACTTGTCAAAACAAGTATTTCCACTAAAATTAGTCTGCTAAGGTTGTCTCCATCACAAAGTTTCAAAACACACCGACCTTCTCCAGTGAAAATCCAGAACTTTTTTATTAGGATGTGATTCCTTCCAACAAGGAGAACACATATAGCTATTTCTTCTTGCCTGTTTCAAACAATAGCTGTGAGTCTTCCACCACTGTGTCAGAAACACATTTTGAAAATGTTTCACTCGCCAGGATTCTTCTGCAGAACAGAAGAAGGAAGGCGAGCCAGCTGGCATGCCCAGCAGTGGCAATCTCAAGTGCTTACCACGCTCAGGAATGTTATAAAGCACAAGCAAACAGAAGGCATTCTCCAAACATGGTGCTGCAGTTACTCCTCAGCTGGTGCTGGTCTTCTAAACTTACTCAAGTTGGCTACAAACAGTTAGGGGAATTTTGACTCAAACAAGGGTTTCATTGAGAAGAGACTAGTGCTTGTTTTGGTCATTGATTCATCATTAAATCTTTTTTACAACAGACAGCACAGATTCCCTGAAACCACTTTTTCCATAATCCGTAAAGGAATTTCTGTGACTGTGGTATAGACAAACCCTCTGTTAATTCAGCTGTATTGCTGCTGTGGTACTGGGGTTCAGAACGTGTCAGCTGTACAGAAAGACAGAACGGCAGCTTGCACAGGCTTCCTCCTCTTCCTTCAGAGATCAGGAACTGCCGAATGACAGGGGTGGTGAATCCCTAGAAGTAACCCCATAAGAGGATTCCTCCCCAGGAAGACTTCCTTTTTGTCTGTGAAGCAAAAAGACTTTTCTTTTTGTCTAAAGATTAAGGAAAATCAGATGATGAAATTATTGTCAATATTATCTTCTTTAGATAATATTTAGGTAATGGATTTAGAGCTGTTCAAAGAATGAACAGATGAATGGATAATGTATTTGATGTTCATTGCAAATTCAGAATTATGACTTTTTACTGATGAAGTTTTAATATTTTTAAGTCTTTCTGAAATAGTATGAACTTCTTATTGAGTATTTCCATTTACTGAAAAGATAGGATTCAGACAACAAACCTTCTTTGAAAAATGGCAGCATTTCAATCAGTCTTTAAATTATTTCATTAATGTTGTGTGGTTGGAATAGAAAATTAGCCCAGTTTCGGAAACCTGAAATATGAAGCAATTAAAAACTTACACATGCAATTATTTTCAAGTCCTTGAAATCCACTTGTAAGCCTTGATACAAAATTCTGATATCTATAATTTCCAAGAGAATATCTTATGTCAGAAATGTCAAGGTGTTTAAACAGGAGAAGGTATAGTTCAGCACTGTTATCTGCTGTGACTGCCAGGAAGGGCATAAGTCATGGCTATCTGAAGGCCTGATGCTGTTCCATTTGTGTAAATTTGAGTCAGGAGAAATAACACTGTAATCAATGGACTGTACAATTGTACAGATAGCAGGACAAGGGTGCCCCAAACACATAGTGTTTTGCACGTTTTATCTTTCTTTTCTCATTTTCCTGGCTTCACCTCCTTTTATTTATTCCTTAAAATGAAAAATTGTAAAGAGCTACAACTGGAAACAGTCTTATCACAGGGAACCACCCTCAAATCAATGTGTCTTTTATTAGGCATTGTCTTGAAACTCCCCACCACTACTTGAACTGAGGACAAGAGGAGCTGGTGCATTATTGCATTAGGCCTATTGTAATTTGTAGCTTAAAAAGCATCATTTAATTTTCATTTAAAACACATTTACAGCATATGCAATTTCAAAAATAGGATGAAACTTACTGTCTCTTTCCATTTATGGCTCAAGCACTTTGTTGGAGGCATTGTCATTCATCACAATGTCATCTCATGGTTATTACTTTGCCTGCTGGGTAGAGGCATTTCAGCTAAAAGTGAAAGTACCAATTGTGCTAACTGTAGTTATATGTTTGCAGTATATTGAAGAAAATAGATGTGGTCTGGAACTTAAGTTAAAAGCACAAATTCTGTGAGGTGCTGAGGACATCCTGCCAGATGTTGTGCAAACTCAGTTCCCATCCAGGGTGACAGAACGCTAATGTGCCTTGTCTTTTTCAGGGTCAGACCACTGGTGATTAAACAATTCGAGCAAACATGATCTCATTCTTATTTGTCTGGGACATTATGAAATACAACATGAAGGAAGTTCAGATGTGGTAGCAGAATACAAAGCACTAACACACCCAGCATGGTGCTTGAAATGTGTTCCTTTATAATCCTATATTTCCCAGACAAACAATTGTAAACATTGAAGTAAAACAAAACACATTTCCTTTTTATGAAAAAAATGCCTTAAAAACCACAGGATTAACAACACCAGAGAAGGACAATCTCCCAAAGGGCCTAAATCTTGTTTCCAAAACTTGGGCTGAGTTAACTGTGTTCAAGCTGAATTTCTTTATGATAGCACACGGAAAACATTTTAAAAAAATATATGTATCACAATCAAACATACCCTGAATAGATTCTGAAGTGATACCTCATGATTTGAACACTTACTGATTACATTCCAGTGATGAGAGAGGGAAATGGAACTCACACGTACTGGATTTGGTTTCTGGCTTGGCTGCAGGGTTTCCTGCATACACAGGAGAAAATCAATTTATCTGGCCTATGTTATGGTCTCAGAGCTAAAGAAAATAAATCATATTCTGCTTTCTTCAAGTCAGAAGCAAGACAAGTGGGAGAACTTACCTGCCGTTCCTGTCCCTACACAAAAGCAAGGACTGCTAAATATATGCTGAGGTGATAAGAAGTGATAGTATTATTTATTTGACACAGTAAAACAAAAAACATCGTGGAAAAAGCTCAGTGTAGTCAGCTGTTTTGTTTGCTGAATCACATTATTTTTGAAGGTAGACTGAAGATTATGACGTTATTTAACAGGTTTTTATTCAAAGGTTGCAAAGGGCTCCTCCTTTACATACCTCTTATGTTTCTCCTGCCCAGGCTGTACCCAATCATCCAGTCAGAAGAATAAAACCATCACACAAGTGAACACCCCTGGAAATGAAGAGAATTATATAGACAAAAAGTCTGGTTCATGGGGTTAAAGCATAAGAAATATAACACAGGCCCAGACCAATGTCTCTTTGATGATGTTTTATCTTTGGCAGCAGATTCAATTAAGGCAGGATTCATCCTATATCCTTCTTATAGTCTGCCCTTCAGCTGTGGCCTACTTCCCATCTTCCAGCATTTAGCTACTTAAGAACTTTCTGAGCCAAAGGTAGCACGTAAATCACCCTTATTAACACCCAACAAAGCATCTGAGATCCATGAATTTGCCTAATCCAATAATTTCAGGGGCGAAAAATATCACCTGTTTGTCCTTTACAGCATCCATCCTTCAGCAAGGAGTTCCACAATTTAATGATGTGCTGAACAAAAAAATCTCTTCATTTTCCTATGTTTTCCTATTGTCTAATAAGACAGCTCTTAGCTCCTGTACTATTGCAAAAGTTTCATATCTTCCTAATTTTAGATATATTCACCACAGTAATCTTGCAGTCACCACTTTTGCAAGTGGAAGGGCATTTTTAGATTCCTTTTACAGAAAACTCCTCTGATTATTCTTGTTCCCATTATCTCTACTTTTCATGTTATCCTGATACTGGTGCTGTTTTCATCAATCACAGTTGATTGACCGACAATTTCATATTTGAACTCTTCCAAATCTCCTGTGTGAATACCACCTATTGTTACTGATCCGTTGTGCTACTGATTTGCTCTAAAATCTCTGACACTCCAATATGGGAGTTTGTACAGACTCATTCTGTGTAAAGAATGACCCCAGTGTGACAGACTCCCACCTCATTTACAGCGGGGACCAGTGCAAATAATTCACTTGGCTGTTCCATACTGTCTTCATCTTCCTTTGCTGCTTCTTCTCATCCTGCTAACTGTCCAACTGTGCTGCTTCTGATATATATACAAAAGGCTTTACTGTTAGCTCCCATTACTTCTGCAAGTTGCTTTCACTAATATTTTAGCTAGCTTTGCTGTGGTTTAACACTTATTTTGCTGAGGATTATACTCTTCCTCTGTTTTCTTTCTTTGAACACCACTTCCATATTTTGGAAGATGTCTTTTCACTTTGAATGGTGTCTGTTACGCTACAGTTTAACTCTGTCAGCTGCTTCTGGATCATTCAGAGTCCATTTTTATTGATGCTATTGATGACTAGCATACATCTACTCATTTAAAAGCATGCATGCTACTTGCAAATATTTAATTCTTTTAACTGCTATTTCCACATCTCCCTTAAAGAGCTTCATCATTTTTATACAATTCCACAGCTATTTATCTGAAGTATTTTGGTGGTGACTTAAATGTTACCAATGAACCCAAAAGTCTCTGAATTGCTTTTGAAGTGTTCACTAAGCATAGAAATCAGAAAACAAAGCAAAATAATGAAAGGAAAGCTGTCATGAAAAACTTTTTCCATATGATTCACATACTAATTCAGAGGTTAATGTTCCATCACTGTTAGTTTCACAAATTTGCACATATCTACATTAACATCATCCATAGCATCATGGGTGTGAAGTTGAGCAAGAGAGGGGTCGAAGCAAAAATAGATATGTAGCATTATATATCTACATAACAAAGAGATGGGCATACAGTAAGAACTCTAAGACAGTAAATTTGGTTGCAAAACAGATGGGTTTTTTTCATTTTCAAGAGCATATAATGACAGTATTCCTGCCAATGGGAAAGAAGAGCTGAATTTAGTCTTTATTTTCCACATTGAAATTTTGAATCGTGTAAGAAAGCCAGTAATTTTTAAAAAATAGAAGAAATAAGCCAGGAAGACTGGAAGACTGCAAAAACAGATGTCATTGTAAATGACAAATAAGAATACAATCCTGTTTAAAAAAAGTCTGTTCAGAAATTTTCCAATCTGATGTGATTTTTTTTTGTATGAAAGCTTGAGTAGAGTATAAGAATAACCCAGAAGTAAAATCTCACAACTCAAATACCGTATTATGGACTATATCAGTTTGTTTTAAATTAAAGTTAAATTTAATTAATTTCTTTAATGAAAACATTGCAAAAGACATGCACAAAGGAGTGCTTTTACCAAACCTTTCGGAATAAGCCTAGTTCTGAACTCTGGGAAGCAAAGTGCATAGCCCACAGCAGTTGACCTAGAAATCGCTGCTCTGAAATGATCCAGGGAGATCTGACACTATTTGTCAGTGATAGTAGCATTTGGGGTGATCAAAAATTGCTTTAAACCATTTGGTCTATTTCCGGTTTTGTTTCTCACAATAATATTGAACCAACTTGTCATTACCACGGAATGAGTCAAAAGCAATGAAACAGCAAAGGCACACAGACCTGTATGCTTAGCCAGAGCCATGCTTTGTCATTTTATCATACAAATCATGTCAGCTGGTGGCAGCATGAGTAATCTAAGCTTCAAACAATATCATTCTGCAGATAAATCAATGAACACAGACAGAAACAAGCTAAGTCTATTTTAGACGGCCTAATGATCAGCAGTTTTTTTCTAATAGCTTGTCAGACTTCAACCTGTCAAGCCTGAAGATTTAGGGACACTGATTCACTGGAGATTTCCTGATTGCATTCCTGCTGGGCTATCTATGAATCACAATAGGAGACTCCTAGGAAAAGGGGAGAAAATGGATCGCCTTCAGGCCCTTATGAGGCACAGGTTATTGTCATGCCTCAACTAAATCCTAATTACTCTGATTAACAATGCAAGCCTGTCACTGCTCATGCATAATAGTGAAAAAGTTTGCAGTAATGACTATGAAATTCTGCCACTTCTGCTCAGGCCTCCACACGTGCCTTACTGGGGCTTTGTCGTCCCTGCGTGCCATTCACCCAGCTGCTGTTTCCAAAATAACAGGGTTGCCAGGGTGAGCTCCATTTGCAATGCAGACCAGACCTGAACATACTTGGTGAGATCAACTGGCTCACAAGATGGGCTGCAGGATTTGAAACACATTGAGAAGTTCCTGGCTCTGCATATCAGATTTCTTGCTGCTTCGTATTAATTTTCCTCTTAAAATCAAAGGTCTACGGTAGGTTACTATTCAAATTTAATGTCATCTTTCCATAAACATATATTAGTTACCTATCTGTCTCAAAGCTTTGTCACTGCTTAACTGTTAAATACCTCTGAGTTATAATGGAAATAATATTTAGGCAGGTGTCTGCAACTGCATATAAACACCTACCTGCAAGGAAATATCCAACAGTTTAGTGAGAGGTATAGCACTGCTTTTATTTGAAGGGGGAAAAAAGAAAATAAAAAGAAAAAAAAGCTTTTAGAAAAGAGGAGAGGCTTTATTTCTAGAGAAAAAGTGTATTTTAAGATGCACACTCTAGATTGCAGTAATCTATAGACCTTTACCAAAGTCCCAGAACTTTTACCCTCTCAGCTTCTATTAACTCGGTGATCTGCTCCTGTCATCATCAAAACTGCCTGCAGCTCCCAGGATTAGCCCATGCTGACTCCATGCTGACATAGAGCACTTCTTACCGTCACCTCCGTACCGATACACATTAAACAGTTGCAAAGTGTTGGAGTGCTCAGCAATGAAGCCTATAAAATTAAATCCTCAGTTATGCTCCAGCAGGAAAAAAAGGTCATAATTAAAATGCTTTACTTTTTGTTTCCCTATTTTAAAGGACTTATCCTGGGAACTGCTGCGAGCTGCTTTGCCACATCCCCCAGCTGAGAGCACATGATTCTGAAAGAGAGTTTTGTCCTGAAAGAGCAGAAAATACTGCTACTTCTTTTGTGGATATGTGCACGGTCTTCTGCTTCACAGCCAGTGCATTTCTTGGGCCTCTCAGATGTGAACTTTACCATGTGATCAATTGAAAAGGAAGGGACGTTTGATTCTCCTTGTTTAAAACAAAATTTCGAATTAAAGCATAAGAAAACAAAACATGGTAACAATCTTCTTTGAAATCACGGAGCTGTTTCCCTGTCAGAAGCAGCATGCTGATTTCATTAAACTTTCTCTGGAAGCTTCCTGGGCAGCCTGGACAGCTGGCAGCTCTCTGTCCCTGGCCTGGATACTTGATGTCCGTGGCACTGGGTGCCCAGGCACCACATGGCACTGCCGACTGTCTGGCAGCTAAAGGGACTCACACAGACTGTCTCACTGTGACAGGTATTCGGAAATGTTGATGTTTCATTCCAGTGCAAACAAAATGAAATGTTGACAACCTGGAATTTCCCAGAAAACAGATGTTTCCTTTTCTGGCCAGCTCTAACCTACACACACACACACTTGCAGAATTATTAACTGCTATGTAATTACACCAGACTATATGCCCACTTCCACTGTGTGGTGTGGAGGGAATGCAGCCTTCTAATTCCTGTGTTAGAGCAGCCACCAGAGAGCTACAGAGCCCGGGAAGCAGTTAGGTGCCATAACTCCTTCTTCACGGAGCAATGCGGAGCTTTGTGCCGTGTCACGGTGTGGAGCATCTGCTGCGGAGGAAGGAGAGCACTCGTGTCTGAGTAGCTCACAGAGAGCCACAGCCTGTGGCTCACGGAACAAAGTACAGGAAAAGCATCACTGTTTGGATCAACAGTGGCTTCATCCGCTGGGAGCCCTTTTTTTTTTCTTTTTTTCACAGGAGCAGTTGCGAAGTGCCAAAAGCTATCGGGAAGCCTGCATTACATCAGGCAAGCTGAGTGTACTGACCTCCTGAGCCAGCCCACAGGGAAGAACAACAGGAGGGAGATTGCAAAGGGAGATAGGACTACTTAAGTAGCAATTCATTGTGAACCACTTTTCTAAGCTGTTGATAGAAGCATCAAGTGTGAGAGAGGAAGGGGACTTATCTTCTTACCCAAGCAGAACCCTAATCACTCCATAATGACTGCTAAATAATGTTGCCAATAATCTCCATTTAATTATACAGCTCTAGTAAGTCCTAAAAAGGAAAGAAAACACAAAAGGCGTCTGCAGTCCTAGAACACCCAGCAGTCCCTTAGCCTAGTTCTGTAAAATGCATGTGGTTATGTAGCATGAGTTATCTCCTGGAAGAGAATTCCCTTCCCATCCTTCATCTCGTCTGAAAAATTCACTCATGTGAAATAAATTTGCTCAGCTCTTGACACAGCCATCAATAAACTCTGTGTCTGTTGTGGCTCGGGAGCATCCAGGTAGGTTCTCCTCAAGACAGAAATATATGTGGTTTCACAAATCTCCTTTGGAAGGCTCTTCAGAAGCATTTTATCTTTGACCAGAGGGCACTACAAAAGCAGGGTGTTTAATGAACACAGCACCACTTCATGCAAAAATTTGAGGAATATTTTTCAGACAGATGCCTATTGTAAGAGCTGCTGACTTACACAATGGGCTTTTTAAAAGCCTGAAAATATGAATTCCCTCTTTATCATTATATATTTTTTTACAGATGCTGAAAGTCTGAAAATAGGCCGGTATTGGAAATAACAGCTTAATAGTATACTATACTTGCAACAGGCTAAGGAGAATATTTAAGCACAAAATTCTATTTTTGGCTTAATATTCCAAAGCTTTTCTAGAGCTCATTTCACTAAAATATTTCTTCAGGCACAGCCCAGATTCTGGCCAATACAAACACTGGTTTCATCTGGAATATTCAGCAAGATAATTGATAAAAAACATGGCATAATAGGTGAAGGATCTGTCGTTTGACTTCCACCACCAACTCAGGAGACTTATTATAAATAATACAAATTAAGGAAACACAAAGAACCAGATTTCTACTTGCAGCGTAGAAAGAGTGCCAAATTCTGGATTTTTGGATTCAATTACAATGTGCAAGCCAGAGAAGCAGGAATGAAGACCACCTCCAGAACTGTATTTTTATGAAAATATAGTGTGATTTCATCCATCAACTAGTGCACATTTAATTTTAGCCATGTATGTGTTAAATAAGCTGCCTTTAAAGCTTCAGCTGATGAACCTTGTTGGCTGTTCTTTTTGGTGAATTTGCAGACCATCCCCTGTCCCACCCTCATTTGTCTGTATAGAGCAGAAAAAGTAGAAGTGTAGGTGGGAAAACTCACAAACCAGAATATTACCCTAAATTAGATGGGAATTATATTATTAAGAGCAAGAGAGGTTATGCTATGTAGCAGTCACAAAGGTGCCCTGTCTTATCATCTTATAAACCTGATGGTAAAAGCCTTGATTCCAAAACAGGGAGAGGTGTAGAAGGCTGGTGCAGGGAGCAGACCTGTCTGCAGCATCTCCCTTTCCTGAGTTTCTAGGGCCACAGCTAAATCACCATCCCTTTGGAAGGGTATAAACACAGTGCCAGCCACTGCACCTGATTGCAATACAAAACCGAGCTTTAAAGAAGCAGCAGAGTGAAAAAGGCAGTCACATCTCATCTCACCGCAAATATCACAGGAATCTGAGCAGGTCACAGCTGATGGCAAACTCGTGCAGCATGGAACCAGCCTCCCTGGTTCTCTGAGTGAGGACCCCTGGAAAAAGGCAGGCAGCAGGCCCCTTCTCAGCACTCAGAGGCTTTTTTCCCCTGTGCAATAGAGACAGAGAAAAAAAAGAAAAGCAAGCAGAAGGAGATGCCAAGGAAAGAAGCTGAGTTCAGAGCAGAATACAAGTCCCAAAAGGCAATGGGAAATGAGGAAAGGCTCTGTATTCCTCTAGTGGAAAATATTAGAGCATGAACACAGTCTGAAGTGCCCTTATTAGACAAGCAGCAGCCATTTCTCTTTTCCTAACCTCATTTTTTTCCATTAAAAAATAAAATAAAATTGGCCAGTTGATGTGATTCAGCTCCTGAACCGGCTTTTCTAGAGGTAACGCTTCCTGTCTGAGGTACTGTTTCTGGCTGACTGGATTTCCTGGCTGAAAATTTCAAAGTCACCTAGGGAACCTGTGTGTTCACACATGTACCATGAATTTAAGCAGGAAATGTCATCTGAACCCCATGAGCAGATGTGAAATATTCTGGGATGTTGAGGGTTTTTTTTAATCCCTCTCTTCACATACTCTGCGTTTGCTGCATCTTTTATCAGTCTTTTTGCTGCTTTGTTCTTTCTTCTCGTAGTTTTTCTTCCCACTAAGACTCCTTCACATTTCACTCCGTACTGATTTCTATTTCTTTCGTTTTCTCCTATAGCTACTAGCTGCTTCTGTGGTTTTGACTTTCCTTTGTCTCCAGATGCTCTCTCTTCACCTTCACTCCTTTGTGTCATCGGTCCACCCTGTCTGGCCAGTTGCCCCACAAATAAAAGCTGAACCATCTCTCCTGCTCCCAATACAACTTATAAAATGGGAATTCATTTCAGTGCTTCCTCCCCAGCAGTAAGGATGTATAGATCATCCAAGCTCCGTGCAAGAACATTAACATGACTGCAGAAACCCTCTTTTCAATATTCTGTGGTATGGTGTGACAGGGAGGGAGAGAGACAGGGTGATATACATCTGCTTTTCTTGGTCATAAATCACTACCTATATAAAGTTCAAATGGCTTTGAACACTGGTACTTGCACCAGATTGTGCCACAACGTCCCAGATTTTCCACTGGCATGTGTAGTGTGCTGCAAAGGCAAATTCATGCCTTTACTTGGCAGGTTCAGACACCTGCCTGTCCATGAATTCCCAGCCGTGCTCTGCATTCACTCACATGTATGCAATTGCTGGTGTTTGCACTCACTCTGTACCACTGATTTAGAGCTTCCTTTCCTGAATCCAGATTATCTGTGTGGTAAAATAGGAAGGTAGAAGCTGTCCCTCTTCCAAGTGGCTTCAACTATTCTCCAGAATACAGCTGTGTCTTCATTACTGTTCCTAGTCTAGAACACAAGCATACCGAAAATAATGAAAATCAGGTAGCTGAATGCACTTTTGCTTCATTATTCAGAAGAAAATTATGCCCTGATGCTAAGCCATGCAACTTGTGATTATTATTATTATTTGGGTCCATAGGAACAATACTCCATCACTAAATTAAAAAATCTTTAAAAATTTACAATCCTATATTAATTTTTAATGGGGAAAAAACCCCAATTAATGTATCTTAGTATATATCCAAGAGATTAAACGTTTTACATCTACATTTTAGCCTAACACCCAAACAACTGCACAACTCCTTACTTTAAAATATTTAGGTCCTTTGAGGTCAGGCTTCTCTTTGCAGAACTTACTTACAAAAAGCTATTAGAGTCTGCCAATTCTACAGTGCAAAATTTATAGCAACAGGTCAAAAGACAGTTCCTAGAGGAATTCAGCAGCCCTTTGTAGTAAATCAGCAGTCATGTCTTTGATAAATGTCTCCTGAGTCCAGCAGTAACTGTTCCTCTGTGCTGAAAGATAAAACAGTGGACTCATACGAGTCATGTAGTTTAGGGAAAGTCACACAGCAACAGGGAACTGGTAAACGACTTCTGAGGAGGTAAAGGTTAACCCAGCGCTCATGAACACTGAACTTAACAGCTCTGGAAAACAAGATGGAAGCCTACCTGGGCACGTGAATTCAGGTGTGCTGACCAAGTATAAAATGTGCAGCACCTTGGAGGATAATAAGGCAATTGCTCTAGCCCAAACAAGGGATATAAAACTTTTTCAGGCGGATAAAACCCTCTCAAAATGTACCTAGTTTCACGATGTCATGAACTTCTGTGTTCAGCCTGTTACTCGATAATTCTGTTGGAATGCAGGTCCTAAAAGCAAAGAGGAAGGGTTCCTCCAGGTTCCATGTTAATGCTCCAGGGGCCAGTTCTGCAGCTGCAAATGACACAAGCAACCTCCACATATAGGACCACTGTTCACACAAAGCTCTTTTTTGCCTGTCATGGCCACATCTGCTCCCCTGATCAGCTGTACTCAGGCCAGTGAGAATAGTTTTCATGTCTGTAAGCTGGTCCATGAAGAGATGCCGCGGGCTGAAGAGGCACCAAAGGGCCACCGGCTGGCTTGGAAGGCTGAGGGTGAGGCTTATGGGTCAGTTTTCACCCGGCAGAAGCAGTGCTCCCCTGGGAGATGTCATAGCAACCCCACATTTCAACACCACAAGAGAGTAGACAACATCAGAAGTTACAGCAGCCTGTTTGCAGCCTGTCAGTGCCTCATCATTTTAACCTCGGGGTGGGGGGGTAAGAGCTGATTAAGTCACACACTTCCAGGGGTAGCTGGGGCTCTGGTACCCTCAGTCCTTGGGCAGGGTAAGATTTTGAATGACTGCAGTACTTTGTCGCTGTAGTGGTTCATGAGTTTCTACTGCTGGAATAGTATAGCAGAGGGTGCTAGTGGCTGGGGCAGAAGGAAAATGAATAGCTCACATAATTCTTCTGGCTGAGATTTATGGGCTCATCTCATCAAGATTAAATTGGTGGCACAGTCTCAAATGAAAACTAGGTGCGAGGAGCAGCTTAATTTGACAGCATGAAAATTTGTCCCCTGCTGGCAAAGAAATCTCTTTACTTTTTCTCTTAAAAAACCCCCAGTCTAGTGAAAAAAAAAAAATCTGGACTAACTCCCATCCAAGCTATCAAAAAAGTCAGTCCAGTCAAAAAAACTGGATTAACTTCCATCCAAGCCATCAGATCACAATCCAGGTACTGGAACCATGCTAGGAAAAATATTATTTCATATTCTTTTCTTTCCAACTCAGTATCTGGCCTCTTTCCACCAGGAGAAGGAAGGCCCCCCTCTGAGAGGAATGGCAACAAGCCCTCAGCAATTTTTTTTGCACTTTTTTTGGGGATTGCTTGTTATGATTCCCTTTTTAGTGACATTTCATATGTAGTATGTCTGGAGTAAATGCTCATCTATACTGGTTCATTAAGGATTTTCTGAAAATGTCCTGGGATTTTTGGTAATAGTCTTCTATACCTACTAACAAAGGAGATGTGTCTTTACAAAAGGAAACAGTGCTCATCACTATTTCTGAAACTATTTCATTAACTGTGCCCTTACAGCTGAGCCAAAATTACTTACATACAAGCACTGGATTCTGTATGAAAGAGAATGTGTTCAGGACTAGGCATTTACACAGGGAAATTCCTCCAGAATAATAAATTCTATTAGAAGAGAGATAGAGGAATCATTATTTCTGGGGCAGCAACATTTAAAAGTTCCCTCTGTGGATTCGCACTTAATACACTCGATACAGGAGGAAGCTATTTTGTGGTCTGGAGAAGGAGAAGTTTTAAAACACGATAAAGTGCAGGACTAATGAACCACTGAGATCTGCAGTGTCTCTTGCCTCTTTACATCTCCCATATTACTAAATACAATACAGTAAAACTTCACGCACAGGGACCAATGAATAAAGACATAAAACGCATCATTATGCCATACTCTAAGGACATTTTAAAGTTCTTTTTGTCCGTGTAAAATAATATAGGCTACCTAGGACTATAGACTGCATGGATAAACCTAATATAGATATATCTAAGGTTTATAGGGAAGAGATCTCATGGTCTCTACTTTGCTGGTGCTTGTGAGAAAGAGATCTGGTTCTTACCATAATTCTGATTCCCTCTATGAGGAGGACACTCAAATCTGATGTCATAGTGGATTCTAGACTACTATTTTCCCCTGCCCCAAATTCCTGTAAAAGCCTAGGAGCTCTGTTTCTCTTTAGATCCCAGATTAAATGCTGGAGCCCAGCATTTCTACTCCCTCTCCTCTCTACCCCATTTCCAGCAGCATCATGTCCTGTACCATCCTATTTTGCCTCAAGGGCCTCCAGCTCCCTCAGACAGCTATCCTCAATGGTGTGGAGGAATCAGACTGGGTTGCTTCAAAAAATTGTTGTCTATTATCTCAGTGACGTTTTCATGAATACAGCAGTCCTTTCTATACTCCTTACATATCTGCACAGGGACACTGGATAATTAAAGCCCAAACAGGAAAGACAAAAGAGAATAAAACTTTATTTCAACATCTACAGAGCATAAACTAGTCAGGACTCAGTCCTGCTGGTTTATGGTGCCACCATTCTATCTCAGAGCAATGCATCCTGCTTACACAAAAATTCATAGCAGTCCAGTGTTACTAAATCTGCTCTGTCAAGCCATTGTTTCTACTTACCAGGCTCCTAACACACCCCCAAACTAATACCTAGGTCCTCATCAAAACCAAACATGCTTTAAAAACCTAAACTAAACCATCAGCAATTACATCTTTATGCATGTCCTAGTAAGACAGCTGCACTTTTCTTCCTAACCCAGCTGCAACGAGACAGTGTTCCAACTTAAAGATGCTTTGCTGTGAATATGTTTCCAGGGAGAAAATTAATCCAGTTTGAGCACCTTGAGAGCCTTTTTGGTTAATATTCTATCAGGCGGAAAAAAAAGACCCCATTGAACAAATATGCACAAGGTACACCACTATATAGAAACTAAGAACAAAAGTTTCACAAAGACCCTTATGAACCTTCCTGTGCCTACCTGATTAACCTCTGTAGTACTCTGACATTATTGTGCTTGGGGACACTAAATGAAGGAACTCTCAAGTGGACTAATGTAGTTCAGTATCAGCTGGGGTGTGGAGGAATGGCGAGATCTATGCCACAGGAGGTTCTGCCCACATTTATGCCCTTAACATCTTCTTTATGCCTGTGGCCCAGTACATAAGTGCATTCCCAGCACCTTCTACATTATGGAAGTGTCTACAAGCTTGACCATGTCCTAACTTTTGTATTTGAAAATCAAAGTGTTTGATTTTCAAATCCATCTGAGCCTTGAAACCCACAGGGAGGCAGCTCTAGATAGCAATCCCAAAGAGAGCCCCATTCCCCACCTCTTTCCCTGCAGTGCTCCCTGGGCTGGCTGGAGCAGCACAAAGCTTGCCTTGGGTCTGGGCTCTAGCTTGTGTAAAATGTTTCTGACTTTCATAAAGCTGATCGGAGACAGCATGAAAGAATAGGTGGCGAAGGAGGGATATAAGATCAATGGGTGCTTGAAATCCACAGTTTTAGAAGATTGTTTCAGGTGCTCCTCTTCCTCCCTTCTTGCCCCTCACTCCCCCACCTTCCAATTTCCTTTGCAGACCTATTTCTTTCCTTTTTAACATATGTTTTAACATATGTCCTCCCCTGCTGCTGTGCAAAGGACTCCCACAAACCTCAAGATAAACTAATTTACAGCCAGGTTTTGTGGAGTGTTGAGTTCCCATTGAGGTTCCCAAATACCTGCCAGGTTTTCAGTAGCTTGAGATTGCTGGGTATCAAATGTTTTTTCAAAATCTAACATTTATTTACATATTTAACTGGGATATGAGGTCTTTCAAGATCCTAGTTGTATTCTGGGGTCCTGTGTTCCCTTGACTAGAACTGATGACATGCAAAAATTGGGAAGAGCAATTACATGCACATTGCTAACAAAGCAGTAGCCTAGCTTGTGCAGACAGAAATGGGGTTTTTTCCTCTTCTGCAGTCTCTTACATCTATTTTTATGTAATTTATGTCAGAAATAGGCCAGAATGAACTACAGAAATAAGTTAGAGTGGACCAAGAGGAGAAGAGATTATTGGCTCTACCCTGCCAGCAGTTCTATATTTTTTAAAGAACTGCACTTGGGTATAATGGTTTTGCTGCAGTTGTTCATCTCCACTGCTCTAAAGGGCTCACTAGAATATTTTCTTCATGTAGAATGTTAAGCAGTATATAGCTTTCTGTAGCACTGCCTTTGGAATTGATGTATGCCATGACAGCCATCCCAAATCTTGTGCTTAGAAACATCTCAGGTCTCTCAAAATCATGAGATTTTAAAAACACCTAGTCACCATTGACTTCTTACTATTTGTCTCCTGCCTTCGGAATCCATTTGAGGTCACATTATCAAGTACTTGTCCACTTTTAAGTCTAGAAATTCGGCCTTACAAAAAAAAATAAATTTGGGGTTCACAGATAGTCATTTGAGTACAGAAAACAAGGATTTACTTGTGAGGCTCACAATAAAATCCTGAGATCTGGCAACATTAACAGTGTGATCATTACTGCAATTAATGGGAACTTCAGGAACTCTCATAGGAGATGATAATTCCTCTGCATGCAAAATATCTTTTCATGAAACTGCTATAAGGCATAGCTTTGTATGTAGCTGCCAACACAAATTACTCAAGAACAATTCATATCAAACAGTCCTTATTTCCCATTCCAGTAAGGCAAGAGATTTTGTGGGAAGAAAACCAGCATAAAATGCTCTATTTCTACTTGATAAAATCATTAAATCATAGAATGGTTTGGGTTGGCACTTTAAAGTTCATTTATTTCCAGCCTACCTGCCATGGGCAGGGACACCTTCCACTAGACCAGGTTGCTAAAAGGCCCATCCAGCCTGGCTACTTCCAAGGAGAGGGCATCCACAACTTCTGTGGGCAACCTGTTCCAGTGCCTCACCACCCTCACAGTAAAGAATTTCTTCCTAATATCTAATCTAAAGCTACTCTCTTTCAGTTTAAAGCCATCACCCCTTGTTCTGTCACAACATGATACTTGAGAAAGTTTTTTTATATTGTCCCAGATGACATAACCATTAGCAAATTAGGGAAACTAAATAACAGTTGATCCAAGACAGATGTCTATATGATTCAAAGCTATAGAATTTTCTGAAAAAACATACCTAAAAAGAAATGAGCAGTGGTTCATTGTCAGACTACAAGGCTGTATAATGTGGTATTTCCCAGGCATCCCTCCTGGGCCAGTTTAAGATTTTCATTAATAAAATTGATTCTTACATTTTCAGGCAATGGGGAAGCTTTCAGGGCCTGGAGGCACATTGAAGATGATAAATAGTCTTCAGAAAAGACAGAGGAAATAGTCAAATGGTCTTGAAAGTACAGTAGTAGGATGTAATTTAATATACAGTGGCAGGACTCTAAACAGGAATAACCATGTGCGCAAATTCAGAACAGGTAATGATCACTTCTGCAGAAGAGGTTTTGGAGATAATAAACTAGAGATTACAAACTAACTATGACCTCAAGCAGTTGGAATTTAAAAAAAAAAAAAAGAGAGGAAAAAAAAGGAAAAAACCATGTTGCATTGTATAAACACTTCTAGCGGAAACAAGTAACAATCCTTTTTCTTTGACTCATGATGCCAAAACTGTGAGTGCAGTTCCATACCAAGTTTTAGGTACTGGATTTCTAAGAAGGGGTGAATCCATATAAAGACAGAATTGAAGATAAATTATAATAATCTTTAAATATATACATAGTAGCGAGAAAAAGCTGTCTCACAATGACTAGGACAGAAGAAAATAATGACTCTAAGTAACAATAGTGTAGATTTAGGTTAGTCTTTAGCTTCAGGACAATTTCCAATCAAGATAAACAACTTTTATAAGAACAAACTTTTATAATCAAACAATCTAATGAAAGAAATCCCATAAATAACTATTAAATAGAATAATCTTATTTTGTAGTGTACCGTTCCTTCTGAATGTCAAATGGATAAGTTCGTGTCACATCAAATGCAAACTACAGCAGGAAGTGACTTGTAGTGCAGTTAAACAAAGTTTGCAATTAAGAAGTGATGCAAAGTATTTTAGTATTTGTTAATGATGTGCAAATAAAGCTAAAAGTACCCAGATCATTCTGTTTCCAACTATTTGTTTTCGGGTACTGTTTCAGACTTTCTCTATTATGCAGTGACTGAAATTATCTGAGTAGTGATTTGTGGAACTGGAATAATTAATACTCTATCAGTGTAGCCCAGTTCATGGGGAGAATTTAATTTTAGCTATTATGTTAGATAATTTGATGCTGCTTGGTTTTCTCAGCATCTTTTCAATATAAATGCCAAAAAAATTGTCCTACACATTTGGATCTGGAAAACCGAAAAGAAATTCAACTGAGACCAAATAAGTTTTCCAGAAAAACACTCCCAGATTAAGCTGGATATTATCCACTTTTTCTTAGACAACCAACAAAGAAAAAAATATTGAATAAATTAATAAATCAGGTCTTTTATAGAAGTAAAAGGAGCAGAATTCCCTTTCTCCTTTTCATGTATCACCATTAGGTGTATGGTGGCTACAGTTTCAACTAAACACATTGAGGAGCTGAGTGCATTGCAAAAAGATGGACTCTCACTAAACTTCTTATTAGCATGCCCCTTCTTTTGAGAAATCTAAAAATTTGGCAAGGAAATTAAGAAGTTAGTTGAATCTGCTTATAGTAAAAATAGCCAAAGGCAAAGATATACTGATGTTAAATGATAACGTTTCATTTCTTTCCTGTCCTGAAAGGTGATATGTGTTAGAACTAATGCCCCTTGGCACAACAGTTTGCTGGAATGTACTG
Organism: Ptilonorhynchus violaceus; assembly: GCA_013397565.1. Taxonomy (NCBI): domain Eukaryota; kingdom Metazoa; phylum Chordata; class Aves; order Passeriformes; family Ptilonorhynchidae; genus Ptilonorhynchus; species Ptilonorhynchus violaceus. The sequence continues at coordinate 779,698 of VZRJ01011678.1, read as the reverse complement.
GTTTAGCATGGATCAGTGATCTTAAAGCTTTCCAAAGTGGGTGCAAATGTCAGTCCACCGAGTAATGAGCACCAGGGAGGATTGTTCCCTAAAGGATCTGTCTAAACAAATACAAGACTACTAGCTGTCAGTCTGGAAATAGGGTCAAAGGCTATTTTTTTTCAGCTGATTGCTTGTTTGTCAAGCATACAAAACAATACATAAAAAATAAGGAAATGAGGAAATACCAACTGGCGTATGGCAGAGCTTTATGGGGCTGATCAGTGTGTAGAACCATACTGAATACTCGTGAAAATCATGAAAACTAACTTTCTTTCTTTCTTTCTTTCTGTCTTTCTTTTGCAGAAAGAAAACATTTTGTTACTGCATCATGGATATGCATTTGTCCCAGTATTTGGACTAAGAGTATTTTCAAAGAAATATTTGGGGAGGATTTGAGAAGTGAAGTCTGTGTAACTGAGTCATGACTCATTTCTCGTGAATAGTGGATTACTCTATGACAATAGCAGTTTTTTTAATATATTGTGATCTGCAGAGCCATAGAAGTCTATAAACTACCTGCTCTGTGAGTCTGTGAGAGGTAACAAAGAAAGTCAGGAAAAAATGTCCACAGGCTTAAATGCAGAGTGCTATACCTTAGCTAGATAAATGCTAGAGGATCAGAAGTTGAAAATATTTGAAAACCACTGAACTAAACAATAATCAAATAATTTATAAAAAAAAAGAGGTTGAGATATACTCACTGAGGAACTGGTCCATCTCCTACCGCCTTCAGTGACAGCTTGGATGACTCCCTGGTTCAAAGCCCATTGGAGTCAGTGTGAGTCATTCACAGACTTCAATGGAACTAGCTGTACTTGAAAATCATTTTATAACATATAAATTTGTTTGCAAATAGTTCATTTATAGATAGGAACTAAGTTAATCAAATAAATATTTTGTTGTAAATCATTTACCCTAAATCCAGTGTTTACCTTGTTTCCCTCAAAACTTCTGTATAATATCCGCAAACCTACACTGTAAACTAAATGGAGTAACACCGAATTCCAGCATTCCATGAAGTTCCTTTTGAAGGTTTTATATGCTGCATATACACTATATTCATATTTAAAACAGCTGTTTAACATATGAGGATTTTACTACTTAGTTTACTTCTACCATTTTTCCATTAATAAATTCACCATACATGCAGGCTTATGAACAGACTAAAACATACCCAAATGTTCTAAATACACAGTCAGTTCATTAATAAATGATAATAAAGAAAACGAAAAACAGTTTTTCTATTCATGCTAGTTGAAAAGATACAAGAAAAACAGACTGATATCAACCAATTTCACAGACCACAGACAAAAAAACATGTAAGCCTTCACCTAGCAAAAAAAAAAAAATCACATATTTTGAAAAAGCTTGGAGAAAATTCCAGAAGAAAATAATTAGAGGCACATCTTTTTCTGGTTCTGGTCTTGCTCTATTCTTAGTGTCAGGTAATGCAGGTGTATTTTCTAAAACAAAAGCACATCCTAAGACTTTCAAATGTACCTAGGGATCTCCTTGGCTCTACAGAAACCAGCTGCACCATGTCTCCACTCAAATCTATAAAACCAAAGGCACCAAGAGCCTCTCTTCTTCTAAGAAATTCTGGGTCATAAAAATGGCTGCTTTCAGATTCATTGTCAATATTGAGCTTAACAACCAAAACTTTATACAGTTCAGAGAGCCTGTGAGCTTTTGCTGCCAGTACAGCCATGCTCACCCTTTCTACTCAGACTCAATGGCAAACTGTGCTGCAGGTCTGCTCTGGGTGGAGATGACAAACAGATGAGTTCCCACACTTGTATGCACTTGGGTTCTTTTGGGCAATTTTAGATGAATTCAGAGGTCACTGGAAAGTGAACTCTGACAGGACGGAATGCTTAAATTACAAGACAAAAAGCAAACAAACTTGACCCCCACTCTACATGATGGCTCTGACAATTGTGAAATTAAAAAAAAAAAAAAAGAGGAAATCAACTGAAGGTTTGTTAGGAAAAAGCATCTTGTTGTGCAATATAGTATTATATCCCTCTGCGAAATGGGGAGATTAAAATCCACCATATCTTTCCGTTTTCCTAATTCTCTTCTCCCCCTAAAAATTCATGGACTCAGGACAAGCGTGGCGCACACTAAACATTCCAATTGCTTTTGAAAGGAGCATTTTGCTAGTGGAAAATGTGCTGTCTCTTTGATTGCAAATGTAGTTGATTGTGAGGAGAATGAAAGGATGACCTATGACATGACCTGCTAGCACAGTAAGGTCATTTTTTTTTTCCCCTCCTCACACAAAAGATAAGAGGCTGACTGCTTACAAAGTGTTCTGGCAAATGGACAAATTAGGACTGCCTGGACTCCCGCTCCGGTCAGGCAAGTTATTCTAAGTGAAGATAAGTGAAAGTTTGAAATGTTTTGAGGAGGAGGCAGACTGTGAGCTTTCATTCCCTCCCCAAACTGATAGATTGTGAAGGAATAGAGCTGTGCGAAAATGGCTGGCCCAGGAGTTTCAGGTTTCAGACTTCAAGTTTCCATAGCTGAGCAGTAGACAGGAGCAGGAGGAGGACAGGATGGCTGCATGGATGTAATGTCGGATGGCAACAGCTCAGCACAGCCAGGCTCTGTTTGACTCACAATGTTTTCTGTGAGGCACCACACAACAGTAGACAGACAAAATCCTCCTTTGAGATGCTGAGGTACAAGCCAGATCTCGGCTAAAATTCCTACAGCTATGTGACTACAGTATTTTATTTGAATAACACCTGACCATTCAAGACAACTTTGGCATCATGAAAATTCAAATTTATGGCTTTTAAATCCAAATTTGTACTGGCTGGTCAGATCAGTGCATGGGCCAGTTTCTGTCCATGTGTGTCCACATGTGCAAATTTACTCTTGATCTACTGTCAGACCAACATTTCAAGCTCTGTATGATTTAGGGAAAATGTTTTCATACCTCGGTAGTGTGTTACAAGATAAAATTATCTGTGAGGGAGAAGTGTTCAAATAGGCTTGTGCTGTTCATTTATACACCTAGTTAGAAAACTGAGCTGCTTTTTAGCAAAACTAGGATCAGGTTTCAATTGAGCCTTCAGCAAGGCTCTAGTTTGGGTGAAAGTCCCCTGGTTCCAACAAATAAACAGCCTAAAGCTCAATCATTTTAGCACAGAATTGCTTTGAGATTTGGGGTTTGAACCCTAACCCTCAGTGCAGAATTCCTGAGTATGAACTCATTCAAACCAAAGCCAAAACAAAGGTTTTCATGAAACCCAGGAAATCTGAAACACCAACTTTCTTAGCAATGCTACAAAGCAAGCTCCAGAAACCACTGAAAAGACCAAACACCATAAAAAAAATTAAACCAACAGAAAATGTCATTTTCTGGAAATGCTTTATTTCTTCCTACAAAACTGGCAGGTTCTCTAATTTCTGTTTGATCTGCTTCAGAAATACACAGTATCAGTAAAGTTTCACCTGAAGTTTATCTGGCACATACCTGGTATCAGCTGCAAATCAAGGAACTCTGCGATCCAAAGCAGAATCTGAATCACCCACCACAGGGTGACAGGCCAGATGTATGTTTTCAACACATTCATGGAAAGTTATCAAATATGGTGCTGTGTGATTTCCCTTCACAAACTTCTTCTTTTTTTTTTTTTTTTTAATAGAAATTAAATATTATTGGGAAGTTCTGGAAAACTTGCAAAATGAGACATGTATCCCAGCATCACCCTGATGAACCAGATTTACACCATCTGACAGAATGTCAATGTCAATTCTTTTGGGCTCTGGTCCAGAGCAAACTTTAAGCAAGTATTGTCTTGAAGCATGGCAGCAATCTTCTGCAAGGGTTCATATGTTTTATATGAAGTACTTTCTTTAGTGCTTCACAGAGTCTGGAGCTGTGTTAAGAGTGAGGCAAAGCTGAAACTCATTCTCGCTTTAAACATAAGCACAAACCTTTTCCTTTTAGTAAGTTTCTTATTGATAAAAATGAGCATGTAAACGAACTTCTAAGCCCTGTCAAAATCAAATTCGTGACGTAAAATAATCAACAAGAGTGATTCTGTCCCTCATCCCTCGTGTCCCCTACCCCCGCTGCACTCACTTCCCATTCCCTTCTGGTGGAAACTGTGGGAAAATTCAGTCCTGTGTATCTGTCAAGCCAAGTCTTCGTCTGTGACCAGAACAATGAAGACAGAGAATCTGGAGATCATTTCCCTCAACACTGTCTTGGACATGCTGATATTATCATGGTGTTGTAGAGCATCCATACCTCCTTTGTCATGATTATATCTCTAAAAAATGTGGGCATATCTGCACAGTGATTCACCATTAGGTTAAATGAGCAAATTCAAATAGAAACTTTTATTGCCTCTTGTTTTAGAATATAAAACAAAATGCTTGACATCTGGTCTCTTTTAATGGCATCTGGAGTTGTGTCTAAGGAGATATTGTAAATTCAGTTTCTTCAATTGCACTTGAATTTCAGTATAAGTTACTTTAGCAGAACACAAACTTCTCAGTTTAGAGCTAGTTAAAAGTACAGGGCAAGAAGAAAGACACTCTCTAAAGTTCCTTTTGTTAAAATCAGTGTCACTGCATTGTACAGCTTTCGATCTCTGGACAACAAAAAGCAGCCTTAGTTTAGAGGCAGGATGAGAAGGAGAAGCTGAGGAAATAAAATGTTCATTGAAAGGGACCATTGGCTGTCATTCAACCTCGGGGTGAGACACTGCCTGATACCTTTTCCAATCGCTTTTTGATTTCCAGCTTGCTTTCTTTTTCCTCTCAGGGAGTAAAAAACTTACCAGCAGCTTCTGACATGTTTCAGATGAGCCATTTCATCATTCTACAGCCTCCATGCAGCATTAACTTTATCTTCCAACAATTATTCAGAGAGCCTCCCAATGCTGCTCCTGATGGACACAGCATCACCTGTGTTAGGGTTTGCTGGCAAAGAGACTGTACAGGTTCAATAGATCTCATGGCTAGTGCATGGACAGGGGCTTCTACTCTCAAATACTTCTTCTGTCTTCAGTGTAAATAATTACATTAATCATGTGAACAAAAACTCACAGAATCTGACTCACAAGGAATATGCAAGGCTTTGGTAGCCAATTCCAGCTCTGCAACTGAGTCATAGCTCAGCAATTAGCACTTTGTTTGGATGCAGTATCAAATTCATAAAGCTGCTATGTTTTGGTCACTAGAAGGAACAGAGATACCTATTGTGTTACCACTGATCAGCTGCAGTGTAGCATTGATGCTTCACAACTGGTGGAGTTGGAGGCAGAAAGACCAAAATTGAAACTCTCTAACTTTTAATCTACATTACATCAGTTTAAAACTGGGACAGACTTAAGACAGATATGGCCAGTAACCAACAGTTACTGCAGTTCTGCTGCCAGGCAGTAACTTATTAAGTTGCTATAACTCAGCTGTCTGTCTGAACCCTAACACGTTCAGTTAATGAACACTCGGTAATTTTTTTTAACCATGCTGAGATTTCTATTAAAAGCATTTGATTTGGGTTTTTGAATGTGGCTGCTGGGCTTTAGAAGGAGGAGGAAGTTGTTTAACTTCTTCTCATGCACAGAGAAAAATCAGGGTTTAGAGTTTCTTCTTGTTTTTCTGATTACTATCAAATGGCTTCCACACTCACTTTCCAAATGGCATTTATCCTCTGCTCATTACAGACGCTATTTAGCAAGGAAAACAGTGGGTTCCTGGAGCACCTTGACTCCATGTTCCAGCCTCCCAAATATTGCTGACCTAACAAGTGCAAAATAAGGGCTTTAGAACATTTAACATGTGGCGACAGAACTGAATATTTGCAAGTGTATTGGTGCATTGCAAGAACATCAACAGCAATAGGATAAGCTGTATCTCTACTCATTGGGCCAAATCCTGCTGCCTGTTTTCAATGCAGTTATGCCAGTGAAATCAGCTGAATGACTCCAGATTTATATTCATGTAATGGAAAGCAGAATCTGACTCACCATGTGGAATCAATTTGGAAAGAAGTCTAGTTGTGAGTTTTATCTACATCTTATTGAATTGTTCATTTTTCTTATTTTCTTATTTTTATTTTTCTTGGTTTCATTGCAGGTTGATAACAATCTGAATGCCTGCTGAGGACTAAAGTTATTATTAAATATCTGAAAGTAAAGGCACCTAGAGAAATGGATGGTCTATTCTATTTCCCAACCACCATCCATGTTTCTTTTTGTTGTTACCACACAGAACTCTGACCCAAATCATCACCAACCCAAAGTAAAAGTGTATAAGTAAGTCATAAAAGAGTATTTACCTTTTGAATAACCTGTCCAGGGCCTGCTTTATGTCTATACAATCACAGCTCTTGCAGAATGGGAGGAATTCTGCTCCTTGGACTGGATACTCCACAGACGTCAAACAGGGAACTCGGCAGCTCCTGGGCACTGCAGCCCCTGCTCCCAGGGGTTCCACACATCTGGATTTCTTCCACAGCTACACTGCTGGGTCCATGCAGACCCCACGCCCATCGCACAAGTTACAATAGACACAGCAGGCTGACAGACCCATGGGGCTCCCATCTTACCCAGGATGCTCCCAAGCATCCAAAGAGAAATCTTGTGACACTAAATGTCAGCTAGATTGCCACATCAGGAATGTCTTTACCGGCATTCTCTGTTTTGACAGCTTTGGAGCAGAGAACAAAACAAAGATCTATGAATTTCTGGCCAAATCAATGGGCATGAGATTTGTGCTGCCTATTCCAGTGGAAGGCCTGGTGATGAAGCTCATGGCACAATTTGAGACTTATCTGTGGGGCTTTTTTCCAGAGGGAGTATGTATATCTGGAAAATCATTTTGAACCCATGCACTCAAAATACAATTAAACACTTCACTAATTCCATCTTAAATCCACAGATGTAATATTGATCCTGAAAGATATGGGGTTTTGAGGTAATAATCTGTAATGTAGGGGGCGTTTTATGAAATAAAGGGACAGATAAAGTCAGTAAAACAAACTATTGGCCATAACTAAATGTTTGATAATGTTATATTTGGAGAGTGCTGTCTTAGGGTTTGATACAACTGCTATCATTCATTGAAAGCAAAATAATCCTCCTGACACAAATAAACAAGAAACATGATAAATAGCAGTAATAACAGTTGAATTTTTTTGTCAGTGCAACCTCCAACAAGATTAAAAACAGAAAAGGTAAGTGAACTCTCTTGAGCACAACATTAGATTTTCATGAAATTGTGAAATGTTCCAGAAATTACTTGGAGATGGACAAAGCCACTCCTATGCAAGTATTTAAACAATGTGAAAGAGGCACAGCAGCAATGGATCTGAATAACTGGCATTGTACTTTATAGACTAAGAAGCAAAGGAAAATTATGTAATTAACGTCAGCTAGTTAAAGGAAAAGCCAAAGATCCTCTTCTAAAGATAGAGGCAAGAAGCAACGTATTTGGCTGATAAAAGTAATAGTGTACTTTCAGCAAGATTTACAAAAGACATTTTAAGTTGATACCACTAATGACATTTTGAATAAGAAATGAGCATTCTGATAAATTTATACAGCCCTATGAAATAGCCCGAAGCTGGACAACCGAATAGGTCTGCCAAGAGATGTGAGAAAAGGAAAATCCATTCTAGCTCTACAGAGCTGAAATAAACTCGAGCAGTCATGTCCCTGCCTGCTTACTTCCTGAGAAAGTTGAAGATGACACAGAAAGCCAACACTTGGGAAAGCAGGTCACAGATACAGAGTCACCTGGGCTGCTCTGTGAAAAAGGCATGGCTATAAATCTGAGCTCCAGCACGGCCAAGTGCAGGACACCCAGCTATGCAAAGTGAGTGCTGCCAAGACAGCAGACTACGTCTGGCAAGCTGCAGCTCTGGAAATACTTGGGGTCTTGAGGTGTCCCTAATGCTGTGCTACAGCTGAAAGAGTTCATTTATTGCAGGGTTAGATGAAGAAATGTGATACTAATAAACAGGATAAGGAAAGTCACCAAACATTTACTTTGGGAACTGGTGCCCAGCTCTGTACTGAGTAATGAGGAACCATGAAGAGTGCCGAAAATACTTGGAAAATGAAACAAAGGGTTGAAATTTTTGCCTTATACTGAAACACTCAGGAACTCAATAGATTCCTGTGTCAAGAAGAATATAAAAGGGTGATTTGCTTGGCAATGCAAATGTAATTCTTTGGAGTTGCAAAAGATCAAATTATAAGAAGCTTAACTGTCTGAGCACTGGAGCTAGACAAATTCCGTACAGTGACTGATTAGCCACTAGGACAGTTTAATAAGGTTATAGTGAATTCCCATCATAGGCCATTTTAAACCAGAACTAGAATGTTTTCTAAATCAGACACTCTTTTGGAATGAGAAATAGCTTACAAAAGTCCTATGTCTAAGTTATGCTGGAGGTCAGAGTAAATGATGATACTCCCTCCATCTGGTTTTGTAGTCTCCAAGTAGGAGCCTCAGAATAAGCTTTCAAAGGGAACAACCTGGCTCCTAACATATCTAGCTAGCATTTGTTTTAAGTGTTTGGTTCTGATTGACAAAATGCATTCTTCAAAGTTAGTGTGCAGCAAAGCTATAATTTTCTAATCTTACTACTAAATTTTGACAACTAGTCTTTGTTAGTTTAGATTGTTTTTAGCAGAAATACTTGTTAGGAAGAAGCTGTCCTCTGAACAGCTGGTAAATTAGACAAATTCCCTTATAAAAGAAACTTAGAACTGTGAGAAAGAGACTTTGTGCAAGATTAGATTAACACAACTATTTACTTCAGAAAGGAAAGACCTAAAGGACAATGCCATAACATGTGTGTCAAGTCACTTGTCTCAGTTCCAGAACTAATTACTATTACAAATATTGACTCTGCGCATCCTGCCAGCCATCCAAGAAGTCTCTTACTACATTTTCTGTTGAATCAGTCCCAGCCCCAGAACTACATGAGGCTGTTCTACTACTGTTTATACAGACCCCAGGCCAGAGCAAGTGATTAGCTCCGGCTGCTGTGGCTGCTTCAGCAATTCAGGATTATCCTTACATTGGACCATTTTTCTGTTTATTGTTTGTCTCATCCATGAATTTGCTGTAGGTGAAGACATACAGAGGCCTTTATTTTTCCAGCTCTCAGAACTTTCATATTTATCTTTTCTTAGCACAAATGAAGGGCAAATATAGTGAATAATGGAGTCATGTTTTTCCTTCTAACAGTTTTTTTGCAGTAATGCAAGTCCTTGGTAAAAGGTTTAGTAAATCAAAATGAAGCTATATTGGAAGATATTTCTGTCAGGTAATGTAAAACTTCTTCTTCACCCTTTATGACCTAGGTTTGTCTGAAGAAATCAGAAAATTTATTTCTTTGGAGGAAAAATTGGGGAGTTCTCTCCTTTATTGTCATTTGGTACCGGAGCCAGTACACTTTCTAGCCTCCGTTGATATATTGCATTTTTCCATCTTTTGATAACACTGGATAAAAACAAAATTATATGACATAAATGCACGTGAAAACACAGGCTAAAAACACAGGATAAGGAATACAAAATCTCAATCACCTTTGGCAATAACTCAGCCAAAAAAACCCAAAAAACTTCCAAAATTATCCACAAAAGTGAAAAAACTTAGTCAGAACATTTCTGAAATCACATGCTTTGGCTTTTCTTCTACTTTTTTTTTTTTTTTAATTCAAATTGACCTAAATAATTTAAGTAGAGTTTTAAAAGGGAGTTAAGTAACACAGACAGGGCTTTTAAATGTTAAAATTGTTGGATGTCTTAAAATTTTCTCCATTTCTTCTTCCTCTCATTTTTTTTTTCTTAATGGAGCTATGGAATGGAAAAATCCATTAGTCATATGCAAGGCTAGAATTCCTCCACTGGACCAGTTTTATTATTTTTTCTAGAATAATTTTAATACAGATTTGAATGCCACACAATTGGATGGGATTCATCCTATTCAGACCTTCAGTTACTTGCACTTTACTAAAACTGTCAGTGATAATTGCGGTGAAATGTAGGGTGTGCTACATGGTGAAAAAGCATCAGACACAGACCTCAGACACAAATGCTTACTCTTGCTTAAGTTCAGTTTGTGGAAAGTAAATGCAAATGCTAATTTTGGCTTCACTTTCTTTATTTCTTACTTTGTAAGTAATTTTGTGAGAGGAGTCCTTACGTAGAAAGTATAGAATCATCCTAATCAACCAACATTTTTAATAAAAGAATGTTTAATCATGAATCAACTAGAATAAGTACCAATTATTTTAGTGATAGAAACTCATTAACTGGGCTCATGTGGGCATTTATATTTTGAGTTGACTTTGTACTCCGTGGGAAAAGTACTTTTACTTTTTTGGAAATCTGGTACTAACCAGATTTTTAAGACCTCACTTAAATAAAAATAGCAATGTCTGTGCAAGATAGTTCTGTAATAGTTTTCATGAAGGATCCTGGATGAGGAGAAGTCCAATACTATCTTCCCAATGGGAAAAAAAGATGAAAAGGGAATAAGAAATTTTGTCCTAGACACCAACCCTGGTATCAACACCCAACATGTTGGGTGTCTTGCTTTAGACATGAATTAGGCAGAGAAGAAACATCAGGGTCAGCAACACAGTCAGAGACACCGTTGGGAAGGTAGTGTGGGGCACTCCTTTGAGAGGGTTAGAAATTATTCTTTTCCAAGCAGTCATAGTGGGAGCAGAACATTTTGCATTGTGTCTGAGAGGCAGCACTAAGACTGAATGATATGCCAGTAAAAGGCAGTTAATTTTCTTTGTATTGGCAATATAGGATTTGAACTTGACTCATCTTTTCATCAAATTAGTAGTGGAGCAGACAGTAGACCATTTATCTTGTAGACCATCTTGCATCTGACACCTGAAACTCACTCTGTCCAAATTCAGCACTTTATTTTGGCAAGAGGTTATGTGTTCAGCTTTTAGGTCTTTACTTCTTGGATGATTCAGAGTACAGTAATTCAGGAAGTAATATTTTAAATCATCCAGTACAAGAAACAAGGCCATTTTCTCATATGCTGTTGCAACCATCCAAAGCTATTCCTTTCATGGTCTAAAAGAAAAGAGAAGGATAGGAAAAATGTTTGGAGGGAACTGCCAATAAAGGCCATTTATTTTGTATTTCACTTTTCAGTCTTGTTTTAGTATTCAACTGTCCCAAGTCCTGAAACAGTTCATTTAATAAGATGTTAATAATTTTGGAAACAACATCACAACTAACCTTCTTGCCAAGTAGACAGGCCTGTTTTGATATCTTAGTAATGAATAGCACCTTCACCCTTGACTATTACTAACTCTTGCAGTGCTAAGTTGGCATCATTATAAAGTTCATAGGTCTTTTCTTTCCAGACCAAAAGAATTAAAGATTTTATCAAGATATGAAGCACATTCCAGCAATATGGACAATTTCTTTATTGCTGAAAGCGTAGCTTTAAAAACCTATAGATCCTACTTATGAACAAAAAAAATTCCTTATACAGCTGTATTGTGTTGTTTCCACATTTGTTTAAACACAGGAGTCTGGCTAAGGAATATACAAATGATTCATAAAAACATGCCTATGTTACACATGTGTGAACCACATGGAAAGTAACATGTGGATTTCAAACTCAGGGCATGGGTTTCCCTTTTTATAACTATTCGAAGAAAAAAATATTCCTAGTAGGGATGTTTTTTCAATAACATTTTTTGAAACCTTAACTTCAGAGGGTATCAAAAATGCCTCTCATGAGATATGGGGCCACACATATTGCAGACAGCTGCTTGGAAAAGTCAATACCCACCTGAAAAAGCAAAAGGGATGAAGTTTCCATAGCTCATTCCTTTCAGCAAGCAAGAACCATACCTGGAAGACTGACCCAAGATATCCTCCATTTACCTCCATATCTATTAACTGCACTTCAAATTCCTAATCCAAATGTAAAAGATGGTTTATTCTGTTGACAACATGTTGTGTAAAGTCCACGAGGAGATAGAAGTCATAGTTCATATAGTCACTGGCAGCAATGAAGCCCCCCATTTTCATATGGTGCAGCTGACAAGTTTAAAAGATAAGATATCATCCAGAGGGACTTGGACAATCTTGATAAGTGGGCCCATGGAAAGCTCCTGAAGTTCAACAAAGCCAAGCGCCGGGTATTGCACCTGGGTTGAGGCAACCCCTGGTATCAATCCAGGCTGGGGGATGAATAGATCAACCAATAGAGAGGTCAAATGAAGCTCTATCCTGCTTCACATCCAGGCTCTGTTGGAGCTTTCCTCAAGCCACGTGACCATCAGCTTAAAATAAAGTGTCAGTCATCCCAATTTCTTAACTCCTGTGTGTGTGGACTGAATTACTCCGGATATTGCTGTGTCTGCATTTGTGTATTCTACAGTACAATAATGGCAGGAATCTGTATATTAGCTGTGACTCAGATAAGAGTTCTGTGTCTGCTCTTAGGACCTGGCAAGAAGGTCTTTCACAAGAGGCCGCCCAAAGAACACTGGAAGGTTGTTCCTTGTGCTGCAATATTTTCTTCAGGGTTTTGTTATAAAACATTACAGCTAAGAGGAAAGAATCATTATTTTGTCAATCCAGTCTATCTTATAAACTGTTTCTTGGCTTTGCCCTCTGCTGCCTTTGCTCTTCTGAAACTGCTTTACCACAGTACAAAACCCAGAAAGTTCCTTCTGGAATGGGTGCAAACTGAAATTCAGAGAGCATTAACAGTAAATTTGATCCATTTATTTTGAAGGCAAAAGAAGTAAGCCAATCACAGGTGTGATATATGGTGTTAATGAGCACAGCAAAGAGCCTCTAGTGACAAAAACAAACAAAGGGTGGGAAAAAAGGCAGCAAAGGTAGAAGGAGAAAGAGCAATAATAGGTTTTGATAGACAATAAAAGAGAAAAGCTCCACTGTTTTGACATAGTGTAAATGAAGTAAGAATCATTCCCAGTGATCTCAATGTTTTTGTTGTGAACAAAGAAGATAACACAGGATTATTTTGAGGTATCAGCAACGCAGGCTCAAACCCCAAGTTCATCTTTACGAACCACTGATGGAAGGGCAGGCAGAGGGATATTGATGAACACAATGTGGGGGCCATCACATAAAAATGAAGATTAAAATAAAGTCTAATATTTCCTTACAGGAAACCCACAGCATGGTGCAAATGAAATTTAAAAATGGTCTAACAAATGGAGTAGAGACAAATGATGACCCTGGGAGTTTTTGATATGGCTCCTATTTTGGAACTGAGGACTGCGATGACTATTGACAAAAAAAAAGAGATTTATCTGGAGACAAATAGGTGCAGCTGTGGAAAACAATCTAACAGAGCACCTTAAATCACCTGGCACTCTGAGGCCAGGATAGCTGAAGTGGTGGCTGATCCCATGTGCCAGAGCTGCCCTGCCCTGCGTCAGCAGACAGGAGACTGAGCGTGCTCCAGCAGAGACATCGAAAGTGCAAGCCACATATGTAACTGTTATCATGGAAAATATATATTCCCATTGGCTCCACTGTCAGATACTCTGAAGCCATGGAAAATGCCACAAAAGATAAGCCATGCACTTCTTTGTTCGTTCCACTTGCTTGAATTGTTGTCCGCTCTGCTCTGCAAGTTCTTTATCAGCACCATTTGTACAAAGGCATCAGTCTGCTTCTGATAAGTATTGCTGATATCATTACTGCTGAAGGATTGCTAGAGGCATTTATTTCTGAACAATGGACAATGGGCCGTGGGCAACGTGTAATCAGGGGTTTATCCACTTATCTATTAAGATAGTTAAATTTTGCGGTCCTGTTGTTGGTTTGTATTTGAATCACAACTCCATCTGACCAGAAAAACACAGGAGCTGGGAGAGGTGGAGTACTCTTTATCCCACTGCCTCAAATACAGGAGGTCTCAGGACTCAGCTTAGCAAGACGGGAAAACTCTAGTTTACCCTTTAAGGCTTGGCACCACTTGCAGTGGAGGGCTAAGCAGCAGAAGGAATCCTGGGATCATTATTCATTTTAACAATATTTAATTTTTCTAGCACATAATGCTGATTCAGGAGAATGTCAGTGCATACCTGATAGCAGAAATACTTGGTTTTTACTTGAAAGATAGAATAGTGAACAAAAAGAATTTCCTTGGCCTCAGAGGGAAGAAGAGGAAGTAGATCAGATCTTGTGTTTGTCAAGGCAGAATTAGAGAGAAAGCATCTCTGCCCGGCTCTTTGTGATGGATGTGATGTTATGTCAAATACACCAAAGTCAAAGGCACACTGTGAGATTCATAAAAGTCATATTATCTGCTATCTATCTAAATGTTTTTGAAAACTGTAGCCAAAATGTCATCAAAGAGAAACTATTTTTTGTCTGTTATTTACTAACTGGTATAATTTTGGAGAAAATAAAATCGTACTGGAAATTCCCACTGAGCCAAATCTAATTTTTAGATGATGTGACACTTGCTTCCTACAGTTACATTAGAAACATCTGGTGGAAAATGTTACTTCTTGAACTGTATTTTAAAAAATTTCCTCTCCAACACTCTTAATTAATCTTCAGAGACATTAGCATTAGCAATAGTTCATTTAATGTATTTCAAAAATAAAGGTTGAAGTAAGATCGGTGGGTAATTATTTTGTTGATACTTACACAGTGTCAATAATAGCTCTGTAGCTAAAGCTGTTGCAACAAACCCAGGGTTTAGCTCTTCTTAATTATCCAGGGTAACACAGTTCACTAAGCATGTCACTTGGCACCACTCCTTGCAAAGCAGAATTTTCCTGAAAAGCTTGTTTATAAAAGGGGTAGGGAAAAAACGGGGGGCTGAAAGCGAAGGATGCAAAGCTGGCCAGCACAATCGCCCATTGACACGGGCCCTCTTAGGCTGAGCAGCTGTGGTGCCTCTGGATGAAGCCACCCAGATCAGAGCCAGGAGACTCTGCCTGGCTTAGTGGTGAGACACACCACTTTCCCTGAGCTGGGGAGCCATCAGTGGCAAGTGCAACATGGAACTGCAGCATTTTGCAGAGGTCTCAAGGATGCCCATTTCTCTGCAGCTGGACTGAACTTTACCACCAGACAGTATAAAAATGCCCAATCCCACTGTGGATATTTTTGTTGAGTTCACTGGGTTTTGAGTCCAATCTTTTAAATATGATGAAAATTAATCTGCTGCTGCCTGTGACACCTGGGTTTAGATAAACCTCATAGTTTCACTTCTTGATTATTGCCATTGATATACTTATTAGCTAAGGTGGAAAGATGAGTGAAGTTCTATGCATCAACAGGTGTAAGAGCAAACAATACCCTTAAACTTTTGTTGCCTTTGTTATCTAGAGACCACCTAGCACAGCCTGAGAGATATTTAATTAAAAATAAATGTGTCAGTGGTTAACAGAGCTCTCCAATCTTCTTATCCCCAGAGCTATCTGCATGGGACATAAGACTCATTTAAATGCACCCTCCCTCTGAAAGGTCATTACATCTTTTTACGTTCAATTTTTCTTTGACTGCAATTGTATGGTACAACTGAGGTTTATACATGTTGTTTGTTTGTCTGGTTAGTAAAAAATATTCAGGAACAACAACAAAAAATCAATTATGTTGTAAGAAGTTTTTTGAATTTCACCCTGAATTTTTATATTTTCAAAATTAAACAACTTCAACTCCTCTAGCCACATGAAATTTGTATGTGAAATTTTACTGTTGCAAAATTTTAAACATTTGGTGAGTTTCTTGAGTTTGTTATTTATTTATTACTTATAAGCACTAAATGAGTCCTAGTGACAGGGAAATGAATAGAAACCAGAACCAAAGATGTGCCTCCAATTTTTACTTTTTAAAAAATCTAAGCAGTTTGAAGTATTATGGAGTTAGCAATGAAACTACAGCTATTTCTAATTATTACTGTGTCTGACAGGATGCATATGTTTATGGAATAATCTATGCATAACATGAAAAAGCTCTTTTTACTGTTTTTGAAACAATGTTTACATCAAAGTAAAACATATGTGCGATAAAAGAACAAAGCAGAAATCCCTAGTTGCTGGTCCTATTTGAGAGCTATATATAGGATATTTACAACATTTTTTGGTGTGGCAGAACTCTGTGTCAGAATGATTAATTAACAGACACGAAAAATTAAAGGACCGTGAAGAGCTGAGGCAGATATAGCATCATCTAAACTACCAGGATAGGTAGAAAGGAACACTTGGATTTGTAAGGGGCTTGCTGCAAAATTTTATTATTGCTCAAAAGGCACCTGGGCCCAAAGCATCAAGTGGAAACAATTTTACAAATCAAAAGAGATAAACTACGTGAAAAAATTATGAGTAACTCGTTTACTCAAAGGACTTGTAACAGGATCTGGAGCTTTCATCCTCGCCCAATTAACAGTGACCAAGACTAAGTCTCATCAGGAATAAAAAGGACAGATGTTCCCATCACAAAATCACCACTACAGCTGACACCAATTGACTTCCTTGTTGGTCATGTCAACAAAGGGCCGACAATTACATGACTATGAAATATTGTCCTTCCAGAAAGGCTTTAGGATGGCTGAAGAATGATGTCTAGACTGTGTCTAAACTGGGAACAGACATTGCTTAGGCTCCTGTTTGAAGAACTGTAATTGGCCTGATTCTTTTATTGGACACAGATACTGTAAATCAGGACTGCTGATTTACAGCAGCTTCAGTGATATCCAAGGAAACAGTTCACCATGAAATTTGTGGGTAGAAGGACTGGGTTGGGTCACACTGGGTTACAAGGAGCTCTTCACCATTTTTCTCACCCAATAAGTTGCCTCAGTGTCATCTGAGGAAGAAGACACTTCCCTGCAGTGCATCCCTCTTATTAAGAGCTCAGCTGGTAGAGCTGCTGAGCAACAAAAGAAGAGTCTGAACAAAACCATTTTATTGGCAAGTGGGAAAAGCCTTGCTAATGTTCCTTCCAGTTCCTCAGTGGGATAAGACACACAATGGTGAGTATGCCTCCTTTTGCTCTTTGATGACTGTTTTAGCCATTCTGATATAAAAAGATATAATTTGAATTATCCTATTATTTCTTCAATTCTTATTTCATGTTTTCCATACCTTCCATTAGTTCCATAAACAGGATAATATTTGGTTAGCTAAAATGACACGGTTTAAGTGTGACTACTGTGTCTAGAGATAATGTGAGCAAACGTCGCATAAAATTTATAGGTACAGAAACATAAATAAGTCTCTAATAAGTCCTTTCAATCTTAACATAATCAGTGGGAAACTAAACCAGTTACTGTCCCCCACCAATCATGAAAGTACAAGCTCACAGCAGGATTGGTTGATCGATGGAAAATTTCATTTTGGATAAGAGCCATTTTTAAGCCAAAAGCTGTTTATTTAGCCGGGGAAGTTTGGCTGTAGCGAGCAGACATCAGAATTGTTTATTATTGGAACCCAGAAGCACATTAATTATGTGATTTGAGTGACTGCGTAGCATCAGCCCCTCAGGTTTTGGACGTCAAATGCCCTCATCTCACATGGCGTAAACTGACCCCTGAAGTGTGGGTCTGTGCACCAGAGGTTAAAGGAGGACCCTCCTCCATCCCCACCCAGGGTCTGCCAGGGTGGCTGTGCCACAGATTTATGTTTTGGGGAGATCAGAGCGCTTTGATATACTGCACAGGGCAGCAGCATAGCTTCAATTTCACTTACATGTTGTGATTTCCTATGAAAGATCATCTGTCATTGGGGGCTCTTGTAACACATTTGCAAATAAGGTCAAACAATTTGTTCAGAGGTGAACACGGTAAGTATAAACACATTGTAAATATTTGAGTATGAGTTTAATGGTGTTTGAGAGGCTCGCACAAAAAACCTCACAAATAAAATCACTATATTTAAAAACAAATTAGAAACTTGCACATTATTTTGGCCTTTGGTGGGCATTCATCATCATTATGGATACTTGTGTTTGTTTGGGTTAGCGTTGGGGAAAAAGGAACGTTTAGAAAGGCCCAACGAGGGCGGGCAGGGCGGAATGGGGGTGCCCCTGCAATCACCAGCTGCCATCACCGCTGCCTGGGGGACCATCTCTGCCCTCCCACTCAAAAACCCATTAGGCTTGTCCAGAAATCATTTTTGGAGAGCCATTATGGTGTACAGGAGCACCAGCTTTGGTGTAGTGGCATCCTTGGAGAGAACTGACCCAGCAACAGGGTCACTGAAGGGACGGGTGGGCTCTGTGGGCAGCACGTGGCGTGTCTTGGCTCTTTGGGAGGGGAACAAAGCGGGTTTTGGTGTGAAAAAGGGCACGTGGTTGTTGGTGCTGTGTTTTGTGGAGATGCATCACACTCTGAGGAAAATAAATTGAAGATTATTGCCCCCAAAATTACCTTAGGCCTGGAGGAACCCCCATTTTGCCCCAGAGAAGGCTCCCTACAAGCACATGTATGGCCATATTCCAGCACACTCCTGCCAAAGCAATTTCTTTCACAAAGGCTTTCAGGTCTCCTTCATATCACTGCATTTTGATATGGTTTTTGGAGAGAAAAATTAAGATATTTCCAGAGTATTCCCTCCCAAATTTATATCCCTGAGTAAGTTCCCAGCAAAATTAGATTTGAAGAGTATTAAGCCTATTGATTTCTGATTCCAAAATGGTAACAAAAATTGCCTTGAAGTAGGTCTGAGAGGCATGATTTTCAGGATTGCTGTATCCATACTCCAACTGTTTGTATAGGACCCAACCCTGCAAACACTTCTGCACATAAAGTGAGAAAGCCATACCTGAGTGCAGACATTTCCAAGCTTAAGTTTCCAGCTACTTAACTCTTTGAAACAGAGAACTATGTGTATGTGGAACTGTACCTAAAACATTTGGCATGTTTGGGGGGCACTGTAATAAATCATCATAATAATTGTATATAAATATGCAAATTGCATTATACAAAATATGTAAAAAACAGTGGATTAAAAAATAAATATGTAGGTTGGACTCCTAGCATCAAAAGGGACCTCTCTGTCCAGTGGAATTGTATAAATGGTATAGGTAAAGAATTCCGGTTCATTAATCTTACTTTTGATCTTTTTGAGTGAAATTCACCCCAGGGTTTCATTTGGCCTCTCATGCAGCCATACTATAAATCACACGATGTATAGTGCACAAAGACAATTATTTTGCTAAGGTTTACACTAAGTATTCTACCGCTGTGCTGTCACTTTTAAGGCTTTTTTTCCCCTTCTGTGGCATTATAAATCGCAATGCTCAGATACAATTCTTACCTGTTACAGAGTACTGTTAAAAAAATGGATTCTAGGTGCCAAAATAGCGAGGAGCACTGGCAGCTGCTTTGGGACCTCTGTGTTCGTGAGCCTGAGTGTGAACAGCCCATCCCTTCATGGCTGTGGCTGGAGGAGTGATCCCTGCACAGCTTTTCACAGCTCCTTAGGGAAGGGCGAGCTATTGCGTAGGGACTGACCTTCCTGTCAGCCCCCGAGACACCACAAACCAAACCTGGGGGAGGACTGGACTTCAACTGTTTCTTCTCAGCCAAGATCACACCCTTCTGGAGATTGTTTTGTCCCAGCACAGAAGTGTGAGCGGCTGCAGTAATTCTGCCATGAATGAGAGCCTTTCTTTTGAGTCATATACTTTTGTTTCCAGCCTACGGTGTCTTGGCTTACTACTGTGCTGGGGATTATCCCTCCAAAAAGTCAGAGCCTGGAAAATGAGCCATTTTCAGCAGCTATGAAACTAGGTTTTAAAAAGTGTTTCCCACATATATATTTATATATATATATTATATATATATATATATATATATATGAATTGGTTTCTCTACAGTGAAACTATGTAAATTATTGTAATAATAAAAAATATAATAACGTATTTCAGTACTATAATGTAATAGGAAAATGGACTACCAATAATATTATCATTACTATTATCATTATTACTGGTAGAATAATACTCTCATAGTTAAAGCTTCATTTTTCTAGGTGCCAGTCAAACATAATGAACTGAACTCTCTGTTTTCCAAGCAGCAAAAGCCTCAATCTTACAGGAAACTCCATGCAGGCAAATCCCAAATGAGCAAAGAGGGGTCCTTGGCAGCTGAAGAGAATGACCCTCCAATGGCTGCAGCAGGACTCTGATCCAAGAAAGGGCCATAGGAGAACTGATGAGGAAGAAAAGATGGGAACCATTACACATGTGCAAGGAGACATTTAAATCAACAGTCAGAATTCAGTTCACTCCTACCCTCAAAATCCTATCAAAACTGCTGCAGGCAGCAACAGAGTCATACGGGTACAATTTATGGCAGAATTTGGCACAGACTGTGTGTTTCTCTATTCCACGGCACTGGGGTCCCTCAAAAGTCTGATCAACTACTTCATAAATGCCTTGTGGAGTTATATTATCCTGTATTAATGTGAGATAATACATTGTTATAACTTCGTAGATCAAATACAAAGCTTATGTAAAAAAATCTTTGGCACTGTGGAAGCTGTGGAACTCTGCATATTTAAAACAGAATATTGTAACACAGAGCAGCTCTGAACATTCTAACATTTTTTTTAAAATTTCTTCAGTCCTGGAGGATCTCTGGAATTTCTTCCATACCAGAGCACTCCATAACACTGCATGTCATGCACCAGAGACTGGGCTGAAATCTTGTCCTTTGCTCATCCTTTTAATGCCTTACTTTTGAGTCTCCTGTTGTTGTACTTTTTCCATCAGGCCATGAAGAAGAGGATTGTCACAAGCAGATCTACCTCTGACTACATCAAATGTTATATTTCACCTTTTCTTCATCAGAACCAGATGGTTCAGGTTCTACATTAAAACTTGAAATGCTGTGCTCTGGCTTACAGATATCAGCCCTTCCTCCTTCCTGTATATCTTCTAGTAGCATCCTGAAGCACGTGTCAGGCTCTGTTAACAGCACGTGGGGCTCTGTTAACGGTCATTTCACTCACTATCGGCTACAGAAATGTCTAAAAGTACCCATTCTGCAAGAGTATGAGGTTTGTGAAATGTGTCTGAGTGGGGCAATCGGGTCCAAGTGTGCCAGCAAAGAAAGCATAGTCCATGTCTGCAATGAATTTATTTCTTTCCTTTCCCAGATTTGTTTCAAGGATATGCACACCTGGAAGGGTGGCCCAGAAGACATGAGTCAGTAGGATATGCAATTTAAAAAAGGGGGGAAAAGAGAAATGTTTATGGAAATCTTTTATTGAAAAGCCAAAGGGAAATAAGAACAAAAGAGGAACAGAGAAAGACCTCAGGGCAAGGGAGGGTCAGGCTGGAGGTAAGACATGCGGAAGACCTGAGGCTGGAAAGAATATGGAAGCAGGAAGAATGGCCATGCTGTGGTAGGTACAACGCAGTCAAACGAAATTTCTGGAGCTACTGCTGCCCCAGTTGTTTCCCCTGAAATGAGAGCCAGTTTAGAAAATCTGTGCTGAAAACCTGCAGCAGGTTAGCAGCTGAGTCACAAACTGGTCCTCCTTGCTTCAGGAGAACCACAGAATCACAGAACAAGCTGAGCTGGAAGGGACCCACAAGGATCGAGTCCAATTCCTGGCCCTGCACAGGATATCCCAAGAGTCACACCATGTGCCTGAGAGCATTGTCCAAATGGTTCTTCAACTTTGCCAGGCTGGTGCTGTGACCACTGCCCTGGGGAGTCTGTTCCAGTGCCCAACCACCCTCTGGATGAAGAACTTTTTGCTAACAATTTATCACACAAAGGTGGAGTGATTGGTATATCCTCATCCATTCAAATCCAATATGATGCTGTAAATCTGCCCAAAAATCTAAAGGCTTCACTAAGGGAGGATAGAAAACATTTTGTCTTTTTTCAGGAGGAAAATCAAATTAGCAGAATTAGCTGTCTCATGTGCAAAGAAGCCCTGCTTGCCAGAGTCACATAATTTACAGCTTTTGATTGACCTGAGAGACTTCCTACACTTTCTTTCTTCTGCTTCCCACTCCCCATATGATAAGAGGGGTGGGGGTTTTATTTTTAGATGTATCATGACAATAAATTTAAAACTCTTGGATTTCTCAGCTCACTCTTCCTAGTTGGCGCCTCATTTGAGTAATGGGTCATGAAGTTGACATTCCACCACTGATGTATTGCTTGCTAGAGTGGCACTGACCACAAAAGGCAGGTCAAATGGTCTCTTAATTTAATCTTTTACAGCTAGAGATGCGAACGCTATAAAAAATGCAAAGAGGATATCCATGCGATACTCTCGCTGGGGAGAGTATCCATGGGGGAGAGAGAGAGAGAGACAGCATCAGGAGCCATGGAGAGCTATATCTCAGGAAACATGGCTTATTTTGGGGACGAGCCAAAGACAGAATAACAAGTGAGAGGGGAAATGATGGAGAGTTTCTGGGGAATTTTTCACTAGATGATTACCTTCTGTTTAAAGGTTTGGCTCCAACATCCTTTTAGGTGGCTTCATCCACAATACCCTTCATAGCAGAGGAAAACTGTTACTCCTGGAAAATTAAAGCTGAGTACATTAAACTTGGTTTTCTGTCTGTGATTTTGATTAATTGTGTTTCTTAAAATACATGTTGTTTCTGTTAGGCCATTACTTCTGATGGCACAGTTCTGAAGGTTCTTAGATTGCTGCAATTTATTACACTGTTTCTTAAAGTTCAGTGTGTCCTCTTAATTTCATGAGGAACTGGAGTATACACAAACAAGAACATAAAAAGCAAACAGTAAATTGTTTAGCAAGCCACTACCACTTTACAAAGGATTATGAGGGTACATTAACCACTTAAACAGCCAATTTGACTTTTTTTTTTTTTTTACTGAGTTTCCTCTCCACTTGATAGTGGATGTGATTCTATTTGTTGTACAATTTGATTAGACATTCCCCAAAACCAAAGAACAGAGACCACTCCTTTTCAAAGTTATGAATCCCTTCTCCCATCAGTGCTTTGCCATTTTATTATTCCCTGGGCTGCACGCAAGGTATGTCCTTGTTTTTCAGATCCTTCTAGCTTTTTAATCTTTTTCTCTTTTTCACTGAAATACAAAGTTTTGTAAAAACCCCCATCAGGAAAGCCATACACCAAAGCATGTCTTGAATGAGCAGAGACATGTGCTTGTACTTGCTAAGGATACTGATAGTTTCAGCAATCTGATTCCAGGCAGGAGATTAATGGTTCTGACAACTGTCATAGATGAAGGGCCATATTTCTGCTCAACCCATAAAAGTACTTTTTGTTGTTGTTTCAGCCCCATATATTGTTTATGCTGATCCATCCCTTCATGAAGAAAACCAAATGTCCATATTTCATCTTTGCTGAAGTCACCCCATAGCATTTTAAAGTTGAGGAAGAAATCCTGACACTCCTATTCATTCATCACTGACACTGGAAAATTATGAGATATTATGAGAATGTCTCAAGAAAGTAAAATGTTTATATTTGACTTCTCATATCTTGACCCTCTGAGGTTATTTGCTTCATATTTTTGACTTAGATCCACAGCCTGGAAGGCTAGCAAGTCTAAGTTTCCATTAAAAGTCCCTGGTTTTAATGGGAATTTAGATTCTCACAAACTTCCCCTATTCCAGGAGCTAGGGCACAGAAAAAACCAAATAAAGACTTTGTGATAAAATTGAAAAACTTGGCAGCACTTTTGCCTCCTGCTGATTAGGTTTTTAATCCATGAGCAATCAGATATAAACCCAATGGAGTAAGTCACCAATAGATAGTATTCACTGTGAGTAAAGCTGGCAGAAATATGTGCTGTTTAAAACAAAACATGCTGAAGAAAGTTCCCAACCTGATAGTCTTGGTTCAAGGATACACACCATATAAAATGTATGCACATATATACACACACATATATCAACAGGCACACATGTACCCACACTGTTAAAAACCCTGCACCAAGTTCCAAACTAAACAGAACTACTCGAGTGATGGTTCCATTATGACCTCACCTTGTTAAATAAAACACCAAGTTCTTATTTCTCTGTTAATTTTAAATCAAGTGAACTGATTTAAACTGTATGAAAAGAGAGAAATTTGTTTATGGCTTGCCTCTTCAGTGCCAAGCTGCCACAGTAATAGCACAACTGTGTGATCACAAGATGATACACGACATGAGTTGACACACATGTGACAGGCTGGATAGAGAAAGTGTTGCTTGCATCTGATGTCTACAAAACCCTGGGTTTTTTGAGCATTTAGATTTCTTGGTTGCACACATCCCTTGATGTATAATAAATACGTGTGACAGCCTCTCCTTTAGACAGGACGCTTGAAAAAACTCTTTCTCTCTCTTCTACTCGATCACAGGTTTTGACGCTACTTGTGAGAACTTAATTGCCTTTTAAATATCAGCTCCCTCTGTCAAATTTACTTAAAATCAGCTAGTGTTTTTAAAAAGATTATTGTGGGGATGCACAGTGTGACCGCAAAATAAGAAAAAAAGGCATGTATTGGTCCAGCTAATGGAAGTAATTCGGGCTTATTTCTGTATTCTATCACAAATCCCCATGAGAAGCACTGGCTGGCATTTGTAAATGGCAGCTGCTGCCTATGAGCCAGGGCAATCAATCTTTGTGCTACTGCAGTTATCCACGTAAGAATAGTCAGTGGCTGTGAGTCAACAGGCTGAAGCATGTACCATTTATTCCTATCCACTTGGAAGTATCAAAATAACAGCTCACCAAGGCAGAAAAGAAGGCAGTAGCTTCTTATTTTCATGCCGTATTTAATATGAATACAGTAGTTTAATACAGGGCATCCACAAAGCCTTACCTTAGATATTCATCTCATTTTATTGGTTTAATATATTCAGAGAAAAATAAAACCAACCCAATAGACCATATTGCAGTAATATCTTAGTCATTCTAAAGTTTGATATCAATGCCATTCTGGAAAAATTGTGATTTATAAACAGATATTTTATTCCAAATATATGGTCTTATATATCAGTAAAGACTGGAGTATAAATTCCCCAGAGCATTTATATTGCTACCAAAGGACAAAGTTCTGCTAAATTATATTATGGAATTACCATCCCTGCTAAAATATTTAAGGGTATGATTTTTACATGTATATAAATATAGAGAAGATTCCTTTTTATTTGGCACTAAAAAAAAAAAATTTAAAAAAACCTGAGAAGTTGCCCTAAAACTGAAAAGTTCCTATGTAGATTTGAAAAGCTGAATCAATCAAAACCTTTTTCTACACAAGAACCACACAGGACATGTGTCAATGAATCACAAATTGACTACCATTAAAACTAGATAAAGTAGTATTTCCTTCAGTTTAGACATCCTGAATGTATTGAACCTGAGTTCAGATAGGTGCCTTGAAATGTTTATAGAGTGGGGCAAAGAAGAAAGAAATGGATGACTACTCTTCTCATTGACATTCATTATTTTGTGTTTGAAATCGCATTTTAGTCTCATTAAGCCAGTCATTTTCAGCTCATGGGCTGTGGATAAAGGGGTACATGGACTACTTTGTAAAAATCTGCAGAAGGTAACCGCAAAGAACAATGTCAATGGCTCTCAAGAAAATGGGCTCCCATCTCTCATGCTGAAAAACACTGACCCTGCATCTGGTAATCCACAATTTTGAATGTGGGCACTCCAAAGCTTAAATTTAAGAAAGTGTATTTTGCCTGGTATTTTGCTAACCTTGTCTTTATGTGTCAAATGCCCATAGCTGGAGTAATCATTCAAGTGAATCTTCACATAACTTTGACTGGTTTTGTCATTCTTCTCCAGAAGCTTTCTCTGCATAGCATGTTTATTTACATTGAGGCATCCCAGACTGACCGGTGGTGCAACAGGGAATGTATCATTTGTAGTTTTTTATTAAATCATTATTACAGTGAGATATTGCTTCTGTAAAGTATTTCTCTAATCCCTCTCTTTGTTAGTTTATCTTGGAAAGGCATATTCATTAAGCTGTAATACTCTCAATGATTCATATCTGTTTCCTCAGGGAACCATGTTAGATCAAAGTCCATTGCGATAATGAGAAGTTTATTATATTTTCTAACACATAGTATTTTTCATTACAGCTGCCAGAATGCTGATAGATGGATGGAAGAATGAATGCTTTGGGCAAATACAAGTATTTTTTGGAGTGTCTAATGATCCTCCTCAGTTGTTACCAATCCAGAATAATTTGTTAACAAATTGCATTGAAACTCTTTTTTTAAAGTAATTCAAATAATAAGCAGAAATCCAATTTTTTTTTCACTACTCTTTTAATTTAAAATTGGCTATTTGCTATGAATTCCAAGCATCCTATAGGATGGCAACACAGCTTGCTATTTATTTTATTTCAAAACCTCTCACAAAGGGTCCTGTCAGAAGTCTCTTGAAATTCCACATAAATTATGTTCAAAAGATACGTTTCATCTCTTACTTTATGCACTTTTTTCATGGAATTCTTGAAAGATAGAGCAGCACAATTTGCCCTTACAGAAGCTGTGTCAGCTGGTCCTTATCATATTATGCTTATCTTAATGTGTAATCTAGTCTTGAAGTAGATTCCATTTGAGGTCTTATCTTCCCCAACTAGAGCAGATTAAAGAGGAAAGTCTTTGTTCATTGAAGTGCTGTGGCTTACTTGCTCTCGAATCCTTGGAATTCAGAGACAGACCTGCAAGACCGCTGTCTAGCAAAAGGTTTTATGCACTTGCTTAACCCCGAGCACGAATAATGTCACTGCAGCCGGCAGCCCTCTCTCTTGCTTGAAACTACACGTGTGACCAAATACCTTCCAAGCTGTGTTGAGCAAGTAAAAAACCCGAACCTCAGGTGAAGAAAAACAGCTGAATGCAACTGTCTCAGGCAATCAGCACTTTTTTGCCCCCTTCAATACAGTTTTCATAAATCGTATACAAAGCTCAGATCATTCAGAAGATTTCTCTGTTAAATACCCTGTTTCATTAGATCTAACTTCCTCAGACACGTTTTCTGTCATACCTAAGGAACTGCCAAATGTTTCCAAAAGAAGCACAAGATGAGAACGCTTATTGATGAGAAAAATTAAAAGAAAACATGTGCCTGACTTTTCCAAAGCCTGTTAGGAGTTCTGTCTAAATTTCTGTTTTCCTCAAATGCATAGCTTTCAAAAGAACCTTACACCTAACACCAAACTCACAGAATCAGCCTTTTTGACATTTTTCCAGTGGCTAGTGGAAAATATGCCCCCTTCACCCCACCTTCTGCTCTATCTCTTACTGTGAGGTTGTTTAGTTTCGCTGTGTTAGCATCCAATGCGAGTCATTTTTGCTGCGTGTAACTGGGTCTTTTAACTGTTGTAAACCCTTTGAAGTTTCCTCTTTCTGCAAAGAGGTCAACGCGGTCTTTCTTTCGCCCTTTCAAAAGGACCTTTCATTCATTCCTGTGTTTGGTCAAGTTGTTGTGGGTTCTGCTCTGGCCTGGCACCATGATTCCCCCCCTACACAAGCAATTGCTGCTTTCGTGGCTACTGCTGTTTGTACTCCTTATTGCTTCTTTCATTTATCTTCACTGACACACCAAAGGAAAGAGGGGGCCGAAAGGGGAGAATTTGGCTGTAAGCTAAATTGATTGCATGTTATATTTCATGGAAGTCTGGCAGGAAGAGTTGAGTGATCTCAAGAGTTTCGGGAATATTTTTGTTCCTATTGTGCAAATCAATCAAAGCGCGCTGGGCCCCGGCTGCCCGCCCCCCTGGCAGCCCAGAGCAGAGCTCGCTGCATTGTCAACAAAGGTTTGAATAGAACAAAAGTCTCCCAAGTGGACACTGCATTCACTTGATGGGGTCACATATTACCCAACATTTAATAAAACTCACATGAATTTGAAAAGGATCCCAGATAAATCAGTGACCGGAAAAGTAGTAAATTTAGCTGGTAGAAGGGATGTCCTAAAATCAAGGTGATGGTATTACGTGTGGCAGTTACTCTTCTGTTTAGATTTTAAATATCATGGGTGTCTTGGGACTATTAGAATGAATTCTTGCCAGATAAACACATCTACCACTTTCCTGGGATGCTTCCACCCACCCTGCATCTGTCATGGAGGAATTTGTTTAAAGTAGGTTGCTTCTTCCCGAGCCTTCATCCGCAGCCCCAGCTGACCAGGCTGGTTTGGATCCAGCTTTACACACCTCTCTGTGGCACAAGCATAGACACAGCAGAGCCAGCAGAAATGGTGAGTCTCAAGCAACACCTAAGCAATTGCCCCACTAAGTGCTTGGGCAGGGGTGTCTCCAGAAGACCACACTCCCTCCCTGTCTGCCTAAGTAATGTCTTAACCTTCTCTAACAAACAGAATCACTGTCCTGCTGCTCTCATTCTGCCTTTTCCTTTTAAATCCAGGAGATCCCCAGGCTACAGCCACTCTGCTAGCCTAGTCTTCCCCCAGGTCCTGAAAAAAGATTATTTTGGTGATCCAGATTGCTGCTACAGTAACAAACTCTTAAATGCTGGCACAATATGTAAGTTTTTAATTTCATGCTTGAAAGCAGAGTGAGAAATAATGACTCTGCATTCTTCCTCAGCGAAGGCACAGCCTTAGGCTATCTAAGGAACACAAGGCCATATGATGTGTCACTGTTCAAAAATTCAAAAGGAATCCAAAGGAGTACTTCGTGCTTGTTCCTCCGACCTTATCTGGTTCCCCACTAGCTTTGGCAATCCCTGTCACAAGTGAGAGCTGAGGGAATGCTGAGTCTGGAGTCATCACTCAGCCGACAAGTTAGTGCTTCTGCGAGATACACGGAACTTGCTGACTGCCGGCACCTTATTTTGGACACAAGTCAGGCTAGAAAGAGAGAATGGGTGCAAGAGCTTGCAAAAACCTGTGGTTCTGGGCAGGCCTCTGTTCTGCAAAAAACTTCAATGCACCCAGTTTGGATTTTGTAATCCTGTTTGCCATAACCTCTTGCATTTGGGGGCCATATTAATCACTCTCTCTGCAGCAAGCCACAAAATAGACCATTCATTTGGAGTGTTTGTTTTCTGGTAACTCATTTTCTCAGTACAAGTATATACTCAATTAACACATTTATGAGAGGTGCAATATGCAGGTACAATTTTAAATCAATATAAATATGGAATATGAAGAATGTAAAAATCAGAAGAAAATTCCTGAAAAGGGGCATACAGGGACATACTTTCAATATAAGAATAATTTTCATACTGTTTCATTCCTTGTCTTTGAAAAGCAATAATTTATTTTTAGAAAAAAATATACAGCATTAAATTTTCCATCTGGCTGCCCAAATTCTTTCCACCAGTGCCATGCTTCTGCAGCCAGAAAAGCAATAGTGCACAAAATGTACATAGGCTTGCCCTTTACACACTGTCATTCACAGTTACTCTATAGCGTAATTTCAGCTGGATGCTTCAGAAACCCAAATTTTGACTTTATTGGAAAGGCTGAGATTTTCAGAAGGGTTTAGGGATTGACTTTTGCTAAAAATAGGTGACAGCTATTGTCTGGCTGCAATAATCTCTTTAAAAAATTACAGCCCGAAAATCCCATGTGATAACTATCAGTTCAAGAATCTAGCAGAAAAATTGTATTCTTGCTGGGACTTTGCAGAGGCAGCCAGGAAACCATAGTTAAGGAACATTTAGAAACAGAACAAAACTTTGCCATTGATGACAGTGAGTACTCTCATGTCCAGACAGTTTATTCCATAAACATTTCAGAGAAAAAGCTTGCACACCACCACAGAGCAACCCAGTTTGAAGTCACCTGATCCACCCCAGCCACAAGCATTAACACTGTACAAGAAAAGAGTATTACCTGGCACAATTCTGCATCCCAGCAAGGTTGCTAACTGTTGAATCCATGGATGCTAAGTGTTGTTACTAATCAAAAGTAAATAATCTGCTTAAAGCCCACAGCTGTTTTCAAGCTCTCAGATTTATAGATAGAATAGGTATGTGGGATATATACTTTTATTACTAACCTCAAAGTTAATTGTTCAGTTTTCTACCTGCACTATCAGTTATCAAACCAACTTTATTGACTAGTGCTGGATAAACTGTTCTATATCAGAGCTCAAAACAGAGGTATGCTGATAAGAAAAAAAGTGTACTGAAGACTCATCTGCTGCTGAAAACCTTCAGAGCATAAGGTGAATCCCCTCCCTCACCCTGCTGCCCATGCTGCATTTGGTGCAGCCTGGGATACATTTGGCTTTTTGGGCTGCAAGTGCACATTGCTGGGTCGTTTTGAGCTTCTTATCAACCAACACGTGTCCTTCTCCTCGGGGCTGCTTTCAATCCATTCTTGCCCAGCCTGTATCTGTGCGTGGAAGTGACCCCACCCAGGGGCAGGACCTTGCACTGGGCCTTGTTGAACTTCATGAAGTTCACAAGGGCCCACCTCTCAAGCTTGTCTGGGTCTGTCTCGATGGCATCCCTTTCCTGCAACTTTTTGATCATGCCACATGGCTTGGTGTTGTCGGAAAACTTGCTGAGGGCACAGTCAATCCCACTCTCCATGTTGCTGACAATGTTAAACAATATAAGCCAAAATTAATGACTTCCTATTTCCACCAAATGCTGTTCTAATTTGCACTGGTTTGTTCCTTGGTTGGCCTGGTAAACGAGGTTGGTGGATAGTTTTAAATCTGTTCTCATCACACACTGGAACACCTCACCAAGGCCAGTAGCAACATGAGGGAGCATAGGAAGGAGGGGACAGAGACAAAAGAAGGCATGGGATGCACTCCCATGTCCTAGAGTGCAAAATCCCACAGGAAAAATTACCTGCAGCCTCAGTCAGGATTGCAGCAAGCCCATAAGACTCGGATGAAATTTGCCTCTTTCCTCGATTAGTGCACGTCAATCACAACTCAGTCCACTCTATCAGACACACTTTTAATTTTTGACTGGAGTCACCGATAAGTGCATTTGGGTCGTGCTGCACAGAGATTGGCGAAAAGGCCTTGGGTTGGTTTGGCTCTGTTTCGGCACTGGATCTGTGAACCAAGACATCCAGAAGGTATCCTTTAAAGTTTAAGTCGAAATGTGTTTCCTCAAGTTTTCCAGTAATCCACTTTCTGCAAATATTTGAGATGGTAAAGTCTGATCACACAAACATTATGGAAAGCAAACACCAAACAGCTGTGAGCCAAATAAACTCATTTCAAATCCAGGGAGGACATTTGTAGAATTCAAAAGGAACCATTATCCTTCGCTCCCAAGAAAAAGAGATCTCAGTTCTTCTTGCTGACTCTGTGCTATTTGGTGCAACTAACAAGCTGATGGAACGAAGATTTGAGGCCCAAGTCTGGGATACACTGTAAGGGGTGAGTAGTGAGGGATATTTCTACCTACTTAAGCTTGGGCTTAGCCTGCAGTGCAATGCAGTCTCAGAGTGTTTGCTGTGCTGGATCTAGAACTGTGCAATTATAAAATACCATACAATCATTTAAACATTGGCAATTTAAACTAGACCTCCTGCGTTGGGTAGTTCTGATATTTTTCCCCCTTTTTCTTTTTTAACTTTATCAATCTTTTCTATTTGGCTTCTGGAATGTAATCAGCTGGAAAACCAGGCACAGAGAAAACACTGCTGTGGGGCTTCCAGCCAGGTCCAGCAGTGCCCTAGGAAACACCAGGGCACTGTGACTTTGCCTGGTATCAGGAGGCACTCAGCACCTAGCACGGCTGGCCAGTGTAAATGAATGCTGGCAGGAGACCCATGCACTGGGAGTAAAGGTGACATATAATTAGTCCATATGACTTTTGTTGATAATAACTGCAGGTAACCGGCTGCATTCTGCTAACCCAAATGACTGTCACCATGTGCTGAGGGCATATGTTATCTGCAAAGGTTTCTTGTTTCATTTCAGGCAAGGAGTTATCCATTAATAAAACAGAAGGCGATTGCACCAATGTGCTCTCTGCCAAGACTGCCTAGCAGAGCACATGCAGAGCTTTTTTGCCAATGCTTCCCTGCTGAGCAGCACTGCCCCTGCACCTCCCTCTCCAGCACAGCCAGGCACGGGAGGGGCTCCCAGGGAATGGCAGAAACGCCTGAGTAATTCACTGTGGGGAAATGCAACAAGTAAATACTTGAACTGTGTTGTCCAGTGAAAAGGAAACAAGACCATCTTGCGGTGGGAGAAGGGGCATGAAAAGATGTTAATCGCATGAGCAGTAATCTCTTTGGCTGCTCAGTGTGCCACACTTGGGCTTTGTTTGCCTTGACTTATCTGGCTTACTTACCCCAATCCGTGTGATCATGGAGGTGCTGGAGGGCCTCTTTAAGTGTGCACGAGATCAGCTACTGGAGAAGGGCAATGAAACCTTAAGGAGGAAAGGTGGTACCATTAAAAAAGCGACTTTCAAGGCCACCTATCTAGACAAAAGGGCTCAAACAGGCAATAAATGCAGAAAATCATTGAGACAGCAATGAATTATGAAGGCTATTAAAACCCACAACTGAATTTACAGAATCAGCTTCCCCTGATGTATTATAAAAGTGCTTTTCCCCGGGAACTGGAGATATCCAAATTTGTATTGCAGATTAATTACAGCTTTATTTAGCAGAACTGCAGAGGGGGAGTTCAGATCAGTCAAAATAGCATGGATATTAATAGTGTTAAACTTTCTGAATCTCATATACTGCCAGGAAATCATTAACATTACATTTAACAATTTCAGGTACTTCTGGTTTTGAACTCCAATTTTATTATTTATGGAATCTTGATTGCAGAAAAAACATACCCAGCACTTGTATTTAGATTCTGTTTACAAAGGAGCTCTGTCTTCTCCCTGGAACTTGCATAAGAACAGAAAAGTAGATTATGTGGTTTCTTAATAGTTCTTCACAAAGAGTCTTCTGTTTCTGACAAATGGTTTATGCAAATGTATTCTCTGAACTGCTTTAAGCAGTACTCATGGAAAAATGACATTTTGCAAAAGGGAACAATGAATATTCAATGCATCATTTCTTAGGTGAGCTAATGGACAGCTTATTCCATGGCCACTGCCATTCTCTAATTTTGAAATTTTGACAGAGGGCAGAGAAGTATCAACAGGCAGTGGGAACTGAAAAGCACTGGCTCTCAGACCTTCCATCAGTATTCCAATAAAGGCAATTCAGGACTTTAAATTACAGACTGGAAGCAAATTCTCAGTTTCTCCAAGCTCAACTAAAGGGCTGTTTTACAAAGGGCAGTACGGAGGAAAAAATCTATCTGCGTCCTTGAAATCATAGCTACTGCTGGGCTGTGGAAGGGCAAGAGGGTGAAAGCTTCACAAAAGCCTCCCATAGATATTAATCCCTGGTGTGAATGGCACAAAAAAGAGGCAATTTGGAATGTACAGGCTGTATCTTACAGGCCTTATTCATACGAGCAGGCACGCTGAAGTCAATAGCTTTGTTTGTATTGGGCTAGGACTCGCCTGAGAGCAAAGGCTGCATGAGGAGCCCTCATTTTGCAGTCCTGTTCAGAAAGGATGGGCTGGCAGTAGGAATTTGACCTTTTCATGACAAAGCCAATTTAAGTCATCGATTCACATACAACTCCAATTTAAGTCATCAATTCATATACAACTGCTGTATAAAATGATAGTGTTAATTTGATAGAAAGTAATAAACCAAAAGGAGGAAGAAAGGCAAGTTAAAGAACCTGGAATTTAAATGTTTTAAGCCTCCCTTGCCTCTCATGCACCTCACATGACAGCAGTAAGCTTTTTGAGTTGAGTCCCACAGGTGAACACAACAGTTTAGGGAAAGCAGGCAGGCTTTGCTCTTTCCTCCTCTTTCTTCTGCACTCCTTCAGTTTTTCACAAGTGTTTTTCTGGTTTGGAGATAGGATGCAAGTTGTTCTCAATGGTTGTTTTCAAGAGTAAGGGAATCTCATCTTGTCTAATTCCTTTGTATTTAGTTCTTAGTAGTCTTCTACATTTACCAGAAAGCTGGATAACTATATCTGTGAAACTTAGACATTTGGAGATAAAGAATTGCTCTGAAAATCTTCACCCAGATTAAAAAGAGGATCAGATCTCTTATGTTCATTTACAGCAAAGGTATTCAGCATATGAAGCAGAGTAACTGATACCTCTGATTGCTGAGCTTCTCAAGTTTATCACATTAAGTGCAATTGGAGATTGGAAAACAATTTCATGCATATAAATGTCTTCTAGTAAGTACATTTGATTAACAGGTGACCTCAAAAGAGAAATTTTTGGACATGCTTTAAAACTTGCCTTCCAAACAGGGAATTTAACAGCGTTATTGTAAAAAAATATACACAATAGATATCTCATTTCCACACAGTCTGAAGTTAATAGCCCAAATTCAGTGTTCAGTTACTTCACCATAATTCCTGAATTAGTTCAACCTATAAGCCATTCATTCAGCAAGTTAATTGTGGGCAAGAACTCAGCAACTGAGATTGGAGATCCTGCACTACAGGATCAGATCACACTGAATCTGCCTCAGTTGTTTTTACAGACTATGCCCAGAAAAAACAGAAACTCATTGCTTAGCCCAGGTCTATATAATAGTAATATATACCAAAAAGATTGCAGTATTGCACCATTTTTTAGTTCCATTAGCAGAGGTGCTTTCAGAAACTTTCTGAACTGTTCTAACTGTTGTAGGGGTGAGTAATAAGAAATTCCAATCTACAAGTAGCAATATCCACTGCTAAACATTTAAATTAATCTTCCAGGATGGTGAAAAACGGGGGGGGGGTGTGAGGTTTAGCTAAACAAATTTTTTAAATGGCCTTCTGTGGATTGTACGTGCTAGTATCAGGATTCTAAGCTGAGCATTGTCTCCAACTTCCCTTGGACAGCATTCCTGGCTGACAAACAAACAAATTTTGAAAGTAACTCACACAGGAAAAAAATTGCTGAAAACACCAAAGACGTGCTCCATTTGTAGATTTAATTAAGATATCATGCCAATAGAAAAGCACTTAGTTGCACAATAACAATTTCCTTCTGCCGTATGTGCACCACGGCAAAGCTGAAGAGCTTATTTTCAAAGCAGGAGATACTGATCCTGCCACAGCTGCCAAGACAAGTGATATGACAGTCTTATAAACGACTGGAGATGGTTTAATAATTTAACCTTGTGGAAATCCTGATCTGCAGCTTGACAGGGAGGAGGAGATTGTCAGAGGAAAGGTCAGGTCTGTACTTACTCTTTCCCTCGAGGTCAATTGCTGGACACTGTCAGACACCGCAGCCAGGGTTGCTGGCTGATTAGTCAGAGCCATCAAGGCCATTTTGGAACAGATGAAAGTTGCCTGGATGACAGACTCTCAGTGTCACCACAGCTTTGCATACCTAATTGCACGCGACCTTCCGAAATCCAGTCGCTGCTCAGTGCGGGGGAAGGCACGGAGTTTGTGTCATCTGCCCGGTGTGCTTGCCTGGCACCATTCAGGACAGGTCCTACACACATCCAAACGTAATTCATGGGGCAAAGCTGGGCTGTTCTCACAGTGTAAAGCCATGGCTCAGAAGCTGCACTGCTCACTATGGGTCACGGCTGGGGAGGGGACAGAAATTACAGAGAACAGGTAGGTGGAACACTCTGACAGCTCCCCAGGGGACCATGGTCCTCTGAGAACTGTGTGGAGCCTGAACAGGTAAGAAAAGCCTTTTGCAACGTGTGTCTAGGGCCAGAGTGAAAGAGAGATTTGGGATGCCATATCCAGTGCTGATCACTCTTCCCCTTGCTGGTGCATTCACTTCAGGCTTTACACAGCAGAAGCTTTAGACCACCTAACATATTTTTAGCAAGTAAAAGGCCAGCTGGGTTATTTTCAGCAAATAAAAATGAGTCACTATGTTGATTTGCAATTTCCAGGGATCATTCCTTCTAAATGAATAGGTATCTATGCATGTAAAACAGTAAATTCATGTCCTCAGTTTGCCCAAATAATTGCACGTCAAGTTGCAGCTAAAAAAATCTCTCATCTCTCCATCAGACTACTTCATTTGTTATAAATAAAACCTTGATGTACACAAAACACCATGCCCCAGTAACTTTTCCCAGACAGGCACAGGTAGGTGTCATTATGTTTGCAAATCACATTTCTGACACTGAGCCTAACGTGAAGAGAAAATGGCTTAAAACTTGACCAGAATCAATACTGAGACTGCAACAGAAATTGGAGTGTAAACTTAGGCTCGTATTATTGTAACCTCAAAGTTTCTCTCAAATTCCTTCTTGGAAGTCATGCTTGCACTACTTAGAAAGATACTAAAATACTTCTTATGTAACTGCTCAGGAAAAGCTGTACATGGGGAATAAGCTACTGAGCTGGCATTAATTTAATTTTACTCTAGTGTTCTGCAATATGGCGTATTTTACATCAGCTCCACTGCGTAAGGTTCTTCTATCTATCAACTTGAAGAGACAAGTTTGACATTAAATTTATTTCTTGGATAAATTACTGGATGCTTCTGAAATCTACACTGAAGTATGAAGTGATAGTGTCTGCTGAAGCCATCAGTTCCTATTGACAAGTCTGGTTAAATTATCAGGTTGTATGTAATTTTATTTGAGTGTAGGAAAATGAAGGTTATAGCCAAGAACTTGGTGGGGTTTTCTTTCCTGAGATGATGATTTATTCATTTTGGCTTCAATAGCTACGGTGTCAGGCGTATTTTATATTTTTCCAACTTTGACACTTCAAACATTTGATTTCCCTTTGCAACTTCCAACCTAAAACATGTTTCCCATTATATATATTCAAGTGACTGCCTTGCACACACTGACTCATGAGGCTGGTTTTTATTTTCACAAAATATATAACCCTATTTGAATAAAATACAGATGGTGTCCAATACATTAAACACAGCAAATTTGCCATTCCCTTCTCCATCCCCTCTGTGTTCCCTTCTCCAGATTTTCTGTGGCTGAATGAAATCTTATCAGCCTCAACAGCTTTGAGAGGACATGGCAACAGAAATTTGATGCCATTCATATATAAACAATGGGCATTTTTTTAATTATTAGCATTTTTCTTTACAATTCTGCATTTGGAGCTCTGCTTTAAAATGAGCTTCGTGCCCCTTGGAAGGCACTGAACAGGCAGCTTCACATTGCCCTGTGGTAGAGTTTGAATTAAGGGCAATCAACATGGCATATGGCACCAAGGTCCCAGGTGACAGCTGGAGCAGATTCAGTTGCCTCTTACATCACCAAGCAATTTAGAAGGGAAAAAATGGCCATATACCAGTATATAGTAAATTAACTGAGTAAATTAGTAAAAACTGCTGAAATTAATTGAAGAAAGACTGTTCTGGCTTTGGTCTGAAAGTATGGCTATACTTTATAGTATACACACATGCAACATGTACTTGGAATGCACAAGATTTGGGATTTTGAATAAGATTCTATCAGGATCACTAGATGGCATTGGAGGGTGCTTCATCTCATCATAAGAACACAGTCTATAGTAATTTTTATTAGGAACACTAAGTTAAAACACTTAAGGAATTTATCCCAAGCAAGCTGAAGGCATGTTCTATGCAGCTTTGGTGAGGGAATTGCAACATGAAGCAAGAAC
Source organism: Ptilonorhynchus violaceus (assembly GCA_013397565.1). Classification (NCBI taxonomy): domain Eukaryota; kingdom Metazoa; phylum Chordata; class Aves; order Passeriformes; family Ptilonorhynchidae; genus Ptilonorhynchus; species Ptilonorhynchus violaceus. Next base: position 742,112 of record VZRJ01011678.1, on the reverse strand, counting down.
CAAGGCTGGCTGAGCAGTCACAGCATTGCTGCAGTTTCCTGCTGTCACACACAGGGAGTCCACTATCTCTGAGCAAGAAAGGGAGGACTGAAATTTGGAGAGAAATGAATTGCAAAGGCTACAGAAGAAACTGTGAACTGGTATTACATGGGCTGGTGACTTCAGAGAGGTAAGAGTTAATCTCTCCCTGAGATGGAGGGTGGAAGTTTTGGACTTCGTATTTTTTTTCTCCCACAGCAAATTATACAATTATTATACAAATGGTATTTCTGTTTTTCTTACACCTTCTTTATTATATAGCTCTCATGTCCCTGTGATATTTTTGCTTAGCTTCAACTTCCACTTTGGAATTCTGCTAACTTTAGCCACCGACTCCTGCCCATTGATTGTTACTGCAAAGAAGCCATGCAGAATCAATTGCACCACAGCTACGCTGCTTTCTGAACTGCAGGAGTATTATTACACTTATAGAGCTCTCTTATACTCTTTAGGAGTTGGTAAAAAGAGGCAAAGAGGAGTTTGTTCACCTATGTATGCACAATACTAGAAGCTCAGTCTTTAAGAAATGGACTGTATATCAGAATAATTATAGGCCATGGAATATATGCTGCAATATACGGCAGCAAAATGGTGATTTCTTTTCACATCTGCCATCTTGACCCATAATACAAGTCATTAAACTTGTCAATTCTCCAGGTAGATAGTGCAGAGTCTGTTCACAAATACACTGCCTGCATGACAAAATGTGCATTATTTTTTGCCTCCGTAATATTATTTCTGCTTAAGAGCTGTCGTTGACCAACATTCTATAATGAATCAGAAATCAGAGCTGTGTACAGATGAAAACCTGACATTTAATTGAAGTGCTTCCATTCTTTAAACAGGCTTTAGGTTTGTACCTCTTGGGGGTTAAAGGACAGGATTGCAAAACATGTAGCTATAGTAGCACCCTTGCTGATCAACAGCGTGTGCCCAAGAATGAGGCAATACCTGCTAGAAAGTCATATGTGGTTTTTAATAGGTCATGAACTTGCACAAAACCAAAGTCTTGTATAAAACATTAAGTACACCCTCTTCTAAAAGTGCCACTGTGCCCCTGGTCATCTATTTGTCTGACTGGCTGCTCTGCATTCCTTCTAGTGTATTTATAGAAAGCTGTAATTCATAAATACCAATTTGTACCATTATCTTCATACATGCCAGGTACTTGTAGTATTGAAAACTGGAAATTGTTCTTAGGGCATACTTGAAGTTGGCAGAAGGATGATAAATAGGAATAGCATTATACCTTTTAAACAGTGAGTGTAAATGTGTAGAATTCATATTCCCTTCCTAGCGTTCTTTATTAAATAATATGTCTTTCATTTTCTGTGTCTTGCTAAAGCTTTCATCTGAAAGAAAGAGAAGTCTTCATGTTGTCACTGTTTAAATTTCACAGGAACCTACACGTGCTGACATGGACATATATATATATGGGAAAATCAGTGTATTTTTCCTCACTTATGTGGTTCAAACTTTTAGGTCCAAGAGGTAAGTTTTACTGAGTTCCTACTCCATAGATGCTTGAAAATCTAACAGTCTGATTCTGTTTTATGTGAATGTAAATCAAGGATTAACTGATTTACACTGCTAAGATCAAGCTAAGTAAGATCAGATTCAGGCTTTATCATTTCAAGTAGCCACTGGATAGTTTAGTCTTCCCTCTCAGCCTCACAGTCATTTGCTGAAAAACTGTGGTTAGCAGGGATTTTTTGTTTAAAAGCCACAATTTCCAATAAATGTGTTGTTTGCCCTCTGGCTTGACATCAAAGACAGTTTCATAATGAGGGTGGCTCCTACTGAATTATATTTCCCACCAGTTTGCAGAGAAGTGGGGCACCTAACAAATGCAATTGTTGACTGCACAAAGGGAAGCAACACAACGTCTTGTTTCTTTCACAGTTTTTAAATGTACCTCTTAAAGCATCCATTCCAAATCGAAAAAAATCACTTGTACTTACTTGCAAGAAACTTACATGCTAGAGTTCAAATGCCAAGGCCTGTGTCTGTGTTAAAGGAAGGAGAGGGACACTGCATGCCCTGGGAGCTCTCGGAGACAATCAGCCCAACATGTCTTGCTCCTGCTTAAAACTCGGAGTGAGAAAAAAAAATGTTTTCTTGACCAAAAAAAAAGGATTTGACGATCACATCTCAAAAAACATTAAGCAGAGTATGATTGTGAAGTCTTTATATACTGCCTGCTTTCCACAGATGTTCCTCTTCTACTTTGAGTCCCACTTTTTTTTTCTGCAGTCAATGACGAAAACTTCTGATGAGTCTTTTCAACCTGAATCTGTTTGACTTCTTTCAACACTGTTTCACATTTTGAGCAAAAAGTTAGGGATATGTTTTCCTGCAAAACAACTTGTGAACAATCTTGCCACTCCATTTTTCCTTTTTTTTTCTTTTTTCCCCTCAATAGTAGGTTGTAGTTAAGTCTTCACAGAATTTAGTGCTAAAGAATACAAGATAAGGCTCTCCCTACTAAATTGGAACACCACTGTTCATATCATCACTGTTCATATTCATGTATTACTTCCTGACAGTCAACATAACATGATCTCTGGATGTTCACTATCACCCTCCATATGCTTTGAATTACAAATCCTCGTGGTACAAGTTGATAGGATGAATTTCAGAGGCAGGGGACAAGGTCTTCACTGTGCACCTACCATGGTCAGGTCCTGCTCCAGGACACTGTCCCCTGTGGTTGTCACACCACAGAGTGGCAACATGAAGAGCTGCATTCATGCTAAGCTGCTGTCCTCCCTGCACCCCACTCTGCCGTTCCCACAAATCTCACAGATCTTGTGGGAAACTTGGTGGTCATGGCTGGCAGAAGGACTAAGAAAAATGCCTCAGTGAAGCAGTGAGAAGCAGGGCGAAGTACAAATAGTTGTATCACACCAAGCTCCTTTATCTCATGTTGAAAGAATCTCCCTCCAAGATTCTTCATCAGCATCTCACTGCCCATCCAACACCCCTGACTCTTCATACAAACTTACCTGAGCTTCTCAGCTGGAAACAGGGCCCACTTTTTTCAGGCTTCATCTCATGGCAATGAATGCTCATGGCATTATCACTGATTTCACCACAGATTTCTCCCAGATGTGATGTGATGTGAGTACTGTGTTTCTGAAGCTGAGTACAGGAGACTTCAGGTTTCCACTTAAAAAAACACACTGAAGCTGGGGAGAAAGCTTTAAAAAATGACCAGAGATAAAACAGTAGGCTCAGGCAAGATAGGGAAAAATAGAAGAACACATTTTCATTTTGGTCTAAGCACAGACAAAAGCTCTTGGCATGTCTCCCCTGCAACCCTCGGGACTCCAGGCCAGAGGTGATGCTGGTCAGTGCTTGCTTCATTGCCTGGAGTCTGTTCCCCGTGGTGGGGCTGGAATCACCCCTTCACCGAACCATCACAGTGGGCAGCTCTTGGAGGTGCTCTGAGCCTCAGAGCAGCCAGGGCAACATGGTGCTGGACTGGGCCAAACACTCGGCACAGCCCCTCGCAGAGCTGCAGCACCCATTGCCTCACGCAGCTCTCACCTTTCCAGATGAACTCAACATCCTGTTTAGCACTTCATTTTGTGCTCAGGCAATTGGTTTTTCACTGAGGAAATAAGCCCTCCCTGTTCAGCGTGACACGCACATAAATACGCACACACATACACACACGTGCATGTGCACACACAGACAGCAGTCGTTTAAAGCCCTGTGGGTGTCTTCTTTCATATTTCTACCTTGCGGCTTGAGGAAGCCAGGAAATGTAAAAAGCAGCCAAAAAGTTAAGGGGGAAAACCAGATAGAAATTCCTTTTCCACAGAACACGTGAAGCTGACTGGCCCAGACCTGCCAACTCGCTTGGTGCCTTGTTTCCTCCTCTTCCTCCTCCTCTGTGGCTTCTCAAGGGTTTCCATGCCACCAGTGCCAGTCAGGCACTTTGCTGAATCAGAAAGTGCCAAAGTCACTTTCTCCACATAAATTCAGAATTTTACCAGTGCTTATTACAGCTGTTAAATTCCCTTATTGTAGTGTCACACCTCTCTTACTAAGATTTTAATCAGCATTTCCACTGGAAAGCCTTACTCTCAGAGTTATAAACCCGCCTGTATAAAGTAGATTACTGCTGAAATTTAGAATCCAGCTTCTTGGCTCACAGCTATGTTTCTTTCTTGCTTACTTGATCTCTGTTTGCAAAAGCTGATGTAAATTGGTTTGGCAAGTTTGTTTAATTCTAGGGATAAACAATTCCTGAGTTAAGAGGCATTTTTTTCCGGTGTGCAGAAAGTGATGGAATGAAATTATTGAAGTTACCTACTAGAACATTAAAGTATTACCCTGGATACCTTTCTTTTTCTTTTAAATATTGGCATTTTTTACATAGGAATGCAACTAAAGAATTTAAATGTTCACATTGTTTTTAAATGCTGAGTATTTTTGGAATGGTGCAGTGCTTAATGGGAAGGAAATCACAGGAGGTTAAAGACTTTCAAAATACATACCAGCACCTCAGTGCCAACAACCCATATCACTTCAATGAACTGTGCAGTATGTGTTGGCATGATTTATGTAGCAATTTTAAAAGAATCCGTAGTGTTTGTTTATTACCACAGTATGATTGATGGGTTCCTAAGTGCAGGGCGACACAATCAGCTGAGCTATTACGGCTGGGAGTTTGATAATTTGTGAGTTACAGCCATTACAGGACGTCATTTCAGCCAACTGCCAGAGCCATTAGGGCATCAGTGACCTCAGAGAAGCCACGGTGAGACGAGATCTGCTGCTGGTGGTGTCACTGTTGGACCTTCTCTCCTACATGGCCACACTATTGCCTGGCTTTCCTGACTCTCCTGCTCCCTTTCCCTGACCCTGCCTGGTAGAAAAAATACACCATTTGGCCCAACAAGCAATTTCATCCAGTCCTGCTCGCACCATTGCCCCTCCAAATGCTAAAAGACTGGTACCAGCATAACACAAAGCACAGAGTAGAAAAGGCTGCTCAACCATTGTCTCCTAACCATGACTCACTTTGTGACAGGCAATCACGTAGACAAAGTCACCAAGTAACCCAGACACCAACAGACCCTTCTCTGGGAGCCTCTGGAACAACCTCAGTCCTTTCTGGAAAAAACATCCCAAGTTTAAGTTTACACACAATACCTTATGTCTAAATCTTCACTGGATTTAGGCATTTATTTGAAACACACACGCAAAAAAATCAAGAATAAAAGAAATTTTATTTATCTTTTATTTTTATTTTTTTACAAAAATAAACAATTTGAGAAACAAAACCACATTTTTTTCCTGACTGTACAAACTACAAAACAGTATGACATTGGTCACTTTAGCATTTACTTCATTGCTTTCACTGAAAGCAAATTTTCTAGACACACCCTGCCTTTAAGATGCATTTTATATAGAATTAAGGCTAGCATTCATTTGACATCATTAAGGTCATTTACTTCATTCACTCTAAGAATTAGCAAGCGATGCCTTAGAAAACCAAGGATCTGATGATAAAAAGTACAAATAACTGCAAGATAGTCAGTAAATTAGTACTGTTCAACCAGCTGGACTGCTTTGCCAGTCTGTCAAAGATGTGGCTTCCTGAACAATTCAAACTGACTCAACAAAAGTCTTAAGCACGGGCTTAATTGTAAGCATATGCTTAGGCCTATCCAGAAAAGCACCCGGCACTTGGGTAAGTCCCTGCCCTTTCAGTGGGACTATTCATATGCTTATGTGATTTGCTAGATCTACAAAATGGCTCTTTCAAATTAAAAATGAAACTTTATGGTAACATTGGAAGCAAAAATGAAAATTAGTTACAGTCTTGCAATTCTAAACATACCCAATTCCTTCCGTTTGACAAACATGCCGGCAGTGCATATTCCATAGCTTTAACACAAATGCTGATTGTCCTCGGCAACGTTTGCTATTCAGCAGACAAACTGATACGCTTCAGTTCCTCTGTTGTGATTGTACGTGCCCAAATAAATATCAGCGTGGAGGACACAGACTTCCCAGAGAAATGATCAGCTTTCATCCCTGGACACACATGTACAGGTCAGAAATGTTATGCTAACCTTGGTTAGAAAAGCCAGAGCTGCCAGCTGATTTATAACCAAAATCGTACTCTAACAGTGTATCGTATCTTGTACTTTGCTTTGGGTTTTTCTGCTTTGTTTTTAAGTCACATTTTCAGAATCTTGTTTTATTGCACATTCATCCTGGTCATGCAGGTTATTTCTTTAAAGTTTCCTTTAGCACTCTATAGATTAGAATGAGTAATAGTGCAATTATTTCTCCGGCCACAGCCATCTTCTACCTACCAGCTGCCTATATTTATACACAAACAGCTCTTATCACTCACGTGTCAGACTGAGCCACTTTAGGTGTCAGTCTGTCACCTTCACATATGTTATCTTGTCAGGATCAGGCACAATATGATTGGAGGCCATCTTGAAGAAGACAAGCTGCCGACCTGCATTGAATAGGAAAGGGGGGGGGAAGGGAAAAATATTTAGAAGTGATGAGCAAAAGGTTGCCTACCTTAAAATATTGACATTTCAAATTCTACTTCAACCTATGCATTCTTCATGCCATGCGAGACTGAACTTTCTCTTAACTTCAGCTGGTAGAAACCTGAAATGTTTTTGTCTAAAATGACACCAAATTTCCCCTGTTTCAGTATGTTTACTATTACCTAATTATGGTCAAGAGGCAGCTGTGCACAGCTAACACAGTAAATGAAGGAAAGGTCTGCAGATTTTAATACCAATTCCATGTGATCCTTAGAAAAGTATTTTAAGACTCCCACTGATAAAAACAGGCTTGGGTTCGGGGCTTAAATGAAGGACATTCGTTTTTTTGATTGTACATTCCCGTACATTCGATTGTACAGGAGCAGAATCATATTTGCACACCTGAGTCTTTACAAAACTGATCAGTGCAATGTATATTAAACATGACTTTCTCTGAAACAGCTCTTGCTGATCACTTTGTAGTTCTGGGTTTAAACAAGCTGGAACAAGGTTTCTACTCCTCACACAAAAAGCAGCAGCAAGTGACAACAGCCTGGGTAGTGTAAGGCACCTGCCACACATATCTCTGAGGCCAGTGGGGGCTGAATTTGGCAAGGTTTTTCTGTTTGTTATTTGTGGGAGCCACAGCACAGCTCTTCTATCTCCCCACACTTACTGACCTGGCACTTTACTCACATCCCTGCCTCCCAATGAGCTCCTGCTGGGTCATGGACCTGCAAAATCACTGCCTTTCCTTGCAGCAAGGACCAGAGAGATACTTTCCATGTCTGTTCTACTTCTGCCTTCCCTCTCTAAACTTCAGAAAATCAAATGCTATTTACTCCCAGCCTGCCTCTCTAGGGGGCTCCCATAACACTATTTGCTTTAAAAGTATCACATGCCAAATGGGATGCCTCAACCACTGAGCAAATTTCCGAGCTGCAGGTTTCAGTGGCTCAAGTGCTCATGCATCAGGAACGATATGGCAAAGGGAATGGTAAATAAGACTATAAATATTGCCACTAAGTCCCATTTGCTTCTAATATTATAACCTGAGACAGGAGCTGCTCTAAACTTCCTAGGAATTTCCCTATGCCAGAATAAATACTTTTTTAGTATATTAATGAACTTCAGTATTCTGACTAGAGATAGTCTGACATGATGACCTAGTAGTGACCAGTTAGCCACAGGCAAGGTTAATAGAAATTAGTTTTTTCTTGGTTCCATGGAAGTGTCTGTTCACACCTCCCAGAAGCACAAAAATGCAAAAAAAAAACCATTTCAGATCCTGTGGTTTGGTAACCTAGGGTCCACATGCTTAGCCCTCTAGTGCCGGCCCCTGTGAGCCTGTCTGTAGGTTTCTGCTCCCCTGACAGCTGGCAAAGAGAAAAATGAAACTGCCTCAGCTGAGCCTTCATTTCTAGATGCTGCTGGTGGCTCCCACAGCCCAGCGCAACACACTCCCCAAGCTGTATTAAAACAAAGTAGCCAGAAGAGGTGACTCGCTTGCTGCTTCTGCTCCCCAGCATCCAACAGGACCTACCTGTCCAAGTTGTCTGGTTAGTTAGGACAAAAGCTTTGCACTGGGAGTAGCTGTCGCAGATCTCAATGGCTTCACTGACGTCAAACACGGAGAGGAGGCAGCCCTTATGGTGGTATGATGGCCAGCATCTGTAGTTCTCATCAGGAATAAAAGCTTCAGGCACCCGTCTGTACTCTGCAAATCAGAGCAAAGGCAACGTTTTGAAAGCTCCAGTAAACTGGTTGTTTTTAACAGGCAAGGTTTATTAGAACAGCTTAGAAGCAGGATATGTGATGGAAAAGCTGATGGGTTAGGCTGTACCAGCCCTGGTTTACTCCCAAATGTGTTTATAGCTCTGCACCTTACTTTCCTTTTCCTTTCCTCCTTTCTTCTTCTCACCTTTTCCTCCAGAAAGCGTCTGTAAATAAACAGTCTGTGCACAAAACGCCTTCCTCTTCCCCACTGCGGAGGCGAGGCTTTGGTTTTATTAGGAGTTTTACAGGAAGAATGTCCCATTGAATAAACAGCATCCACTTGAATGAACTGACTCACTGTCCTACTTCTCAACAGTGAGCAGGATTGTCGGGGTGAGACCTGACCAGGCGTTCCCAGCCCTCCCTCTCCCTCAGAAGAGCATGCTATTTTTCTCCGGCTCCTTTAGAGAAGGAAGAAAAGACAGGCTTTTAATTAAGCAAACTTTTTTTGCTTGCTCAGATTAGGACAAAAGAGGAGTCGCTTGATGGGCCTCTGAAGAGAAGGGGGGGAAAAAAAGTAGCGGGAGCATGTCAGCGTGGTCCTCGCCCAGCGCCTCCGCGCTGCCCCGCCGACTGCTCCTCTCCCTTGGCTGCCGTTCAGTCTCACTTGCCTTTATGAGCTGCCTCTTGTTCTCTGTTCACAGCTCCTCTCACTTTCCCAGCCGCTAACGGGGGTTTCTCTAATGAATGCATCAGCAAATTCAACCGATCATTTATAAACATTTCTATTTAGCGTCCAGACGCACAAATTAATGGTTCCCTCCTGTCTCTCCTCCCCATGTCCTATTCAAATAACTAAATACATTCTATATTTCTTCTAATTGTATCTATTATGGAAACCAGAGCTGCCTGCCCTGACTCACAGCCTATTCTTAAGTCACTTTGGTTCAGGCATTTTCTGCCTGGCTCTGCTGATTCAGCCTGCTAATATTTCATACAGCACATTGTACGAACACCACCGAGTCAAAGTCGAGTGTGTCTACTACTCCAAACTCTCAGTATTTCAACTGGGAAAAGAAGCACACATTCATAAGTGCTCGTTCTCACCACACAGTCTGAAATAGTGGGAAACAAATGTAGTAAATGCATTCTATTTTAAGCCCTGGCTCATTAAAAGTATCACAAGAAACATTCCCAAACAATAAGCAAAATCAGAGCTGATCATGTCCCAGTTAAATCAAAAGCAAAAAAAGTTTTCTTAATTCAGAAAATGCAGATTTATGCACAAGAAGAAAAAAAGATATCAAAATATAGTTCCACATTACAAACAGTCATTTCTCCATCAAAAATATATATGCATTTCTTCTGAGAAGAAAAGTCAGAGCATAAATCAAACTCCTACCGGATGGACAGGTAAAGTCCCTTTTTTCCCAGTTTCTGTATCAACTGTAGTGTAACAATAATTGAACGTAACAGAATATTCTCTTATCTCCATATGGCAACTGCTGGCTATTGATTTGTACCTCACAGCCAAGGTCAGTAAAATGATATGCACAAATTAAAAGCAAAAAAAATCAATTCCCTGTAGTGAGCACCATATGTAACCATTTGTATCAGCATACATGCCTTGGTGAGTGGATATAAAATGTGACTATTCACAGCTCCTCTTTGCACACCACAGAATTGCCACCTAACACTGCACTGTGCCAAGCCCCACGCCACAGAGGGCATTCACAGAAGGATGGTCCTTGCTGTGGCAGCAGCAGGTGAAGCATCTGCCTGATTCTCCGTGCCAGCAGGGACCATGTCCCAGCCCCTCTCAAAGGCACTTTGGGAGTCTGACGGGCTCCACGGTGGGGCTGGGAGGAAGCTGCAACCTCCCTCAGCACACCATCAGGGCACTGAGCAGATCAGCCCCACGTCACACCATGTATTTTTCTTCATGCAAGGGAGAAGCCAAACTTGAAGACCCTTATTTTGAATTATCATCCAATATTTAAACTTCTCTAAGCACAGATATGCTTCTTACTACTCCTATAGCACTTCCTTTCTTCTCAGCACTGCTCCCAATACAGCTGTCAGGGGTTAGGCTCTCGGCTGACATAAACAGGCTTCAAAAGAGCAGCAGTGATTTACGTGACCTGAGCCTCTGTCAAAGGTAGGAGATAAAGTTCTCCCTTTCCATTCACCTTTTCAAGGTGACCAAGCCTGGTAAATCATTCGGGCAGCTTAGACACATTCATCAAGGGAGCTGGGCCAGCAATAACTGCGATAGCGATGGCAAGGTCCTGTTTTGCATGTGCAAGCCAGGATGGAAACAGGCACGCCAGGGTGGTCTCGCCATGCAGCAGAGCCCTGTGGCTGTCCTGTCCCTCCTTGCTGCTCCCGCCCAGTTCCTACAGGAGGGAAAGCCACAACCATCTCCAGTGACTCATGGAACGGGTAACAGGTACACGGCAGCGTGACACACACGCAAAGAGCATTTTCCTTTGGCTGTGACATCACCAGGAACCATACAGGTGAAAATACAGCCACTGGAGTCTACGGGAAAGTCACACAGGCTCCACAAGGGCAGCTTCAGGCAGGCCCTCCAACTGGCATGGGCTGCTGGATACCTGCAGTCTGGGGATCTGAGCCTCCTGCCTATGCTGCCTGCAGGGAAGGGACCGGGATGCAGTGAGGGGGAAAGGCAGGAAGGCAGCCCCTCTCCCCACTTGCATGGCAGGCAGCAGGGATGGCTGCCTGGGGGCGCCTTCCCTCAGGAGCATCCCAATAGGAAGGCAGCCACAAGGAGTAGAAAGAAGGACACACAGTGGCCCTGCACCCTGGTTCCCGCTCCCAAACCAGCCAGGCACTCCCGCTGTCCTGGGAAGCCAACATGGGATCTCCTCTGAAACTATTACAGTCAGAACTGATCAGAAATTCATTGCAACACCAACGAAGTGCTGGTCTAAGCAAACTGCATTTCTCTTCTAAACTCACTCCATCTCAAGCACAGCAAGGCAGCTACCTTGCCCATTTGCATGGTGAAGGCAAGCATCCCTGGAATCTCTTGCCTGCACAGTGTCGATTTAGGGAGCTGACCCTTTAGCCCTTATTTGTATGACTTGTGAAGAAATGCTCTCCTCATATGAACTAGAAGGACCCTCCTTGAAGGATGCTCTTCCATTGAGATGTGCCCCAGCAATGACATTAGGTCCAGAGCTGGTCTTCCCCTATGCCTTTCAATTATCATCTTGGACACCACAGTGCAGTTACTCAATTAAGCAATACTCCAATGGTTTAAAGACAGCTCCAGCTCAAGTTTTTGTCCTGCCAAGACCTGAAACTTGCTTAAATGGAGTCCTTGGAATTTGAAGGCTCACAGCAGTAAATCACATCATAAAAAGGTCAAAGTTCTGGTCAATTTCCAGACTAATGGTGTTTAAAACCAATAAATGCTTGCCTAATACTATAAATGCAGCCATAAATTTACACTTTTGCGTACATACACATAGCTTGACACAGAGTACATAAAGTCTATCAAGGTAATGGCATGGAATAGATCAGAGAAATGCAAGGCATTCCTACCGGTATCAACAGAAAAAGAATCCTTTCCTCCATCTACTAATTTTGTGAGGATTGAAGCAAATAAATGCAATGCAGTAAGCCTGATCTTGATGTCACTTACAATGCATTTACTCCAGTTTAACATACAGGAGCTAATACAGGAGCTCACAATTACAAATAAATCCTACTATGAAACATTTTTCTGACCTGTACACATTTTGGAACTTCAAAGTATCTTGCTATGCTGAATCCAAGCAAGCCTCAGAAGTTTGGGTTTGTGATACTTTTTATAGTTTTAAAATATTTTTACAAGATTTCTCTGCCCAATCAAAACACACTGCTTTGATCAGGCCAAAATCTTCTTAGAAGTTTTTAAGTATGCTAACCACACCCCCATGATTGCCACAGTGATACTCCAACCAAGATCACTTGCTTCTTGTGACAAGAGAGGCATCTTTAAAAGCAATTTGCAGCATCTCTGACCAATGCAACAACTACAAAAGAAAGCCAATGCTTTGAATTCTTATTCTAAATTTTTTTCCATCAAAAATCACCTGCATTGTCTCAAAGCGGACTACAATCTATAAACATACTCATTTTCACTGTACTAGACTGAATCACATAAAGAACTCCACAAGTATATAATAAACTACGTGAAACCGCCTGTGGTTTCCCCCTTTTAGCCTGTCTGAATCACCCTAAATCTGACTTTAATCAGTCCTAATGACCGTTTATTTCAGCCACAGCAGCCAGACTGCATTTTTACTACCAACTACAGCTACTTGTTGGAGATTTGCCCAGTTCTCTTATCACCTGCCAATACACCGTGGGTCAATGACAGAGACGCAGCAACACTCATCCTTGAGAGAAAAATCATGTTGCTCCTTTTTCTCCCTCCTTTTTTTCCTCCAGTCTCAAGCTGGCAGTCGACTCTGGAATTGCTTTTAATTGCTTTGCTTACAAGTAAGCAGAAAGAGCCTGATCTTGCCAATATCAGCAAAAAGCGGTATTGAGCAGTGTTTTGCTCTACAAACAGTCCCTTCCGATTCCCAGGGAGCTTACGGAGAACAGCATCGGATCCAAAACAGACAGTAATACACTGATGTTTTTAGTACGCTTCATTTTACGCTGACATCTTCCTCATGTTTCAGTACCTCACATGTAAAGACGTGCTTCCGACCACGAGCGCCGCGAAGCGCCACACACAGTTTGCTACGGGAAGCAACCTCTCGGAACGTCCGAGGGAACGGGAGGGCAGGCGTGTCTTGCGGGCCTCTGCTTTCAGTCATTTCCAACGCATCCCAACTGTTTGGAAAGACAGGCTGGCCTGGCAGGACGTGGCTCTGCCGTCAGGCCAGGAGATAGCCCCGCTCCCTTGGTGAGTATTTCCGTCCTTTGGCGGTTTCCCGCGCGCAGGCTGGGAGCGAAGGGAGCCTCGTCTCTTTTTATGCACTTCCATTGTGCTGGCAGCAGAGCCATATTTAAATCGGTATGCAGGCTGTCACCGAAACACAAATAAATAAGGAGAGGAACGACATGTTCCCTTACATTTTATTCCTGTTAACATGACACAGCTGGAGCACTTTTCCTGCCTCATGCCCCACATCCCAGGGACACTCACTGGGCTGTGGAGCTGCTCCATACCCAGAGCCACCTCTGTGGCACACACCAATTTACAGAAGGCAACGAGCCCAGAGTGGTCCTACAGATGTTTATATGTTGCATCTGATCCACTCGGTCACAAAAACAATTATGCTGATGATGGACAAGCCGAAAGCTGACTAGGGTCACATGTGTGGAGCATTTAAACCTGAAGACAGGATTTATAAAAGACACTCAGTGACTTCTGTAGTGTTCTGGAAAGGAACTGAGGACCTCAGCAGAAAGTATTTTGCTGTGCACTGCCAAGTTGGACATGGAGAAGTTTAGCAACAGCAGAACATGTTGCTCAGGGAACAGGGCATATGGTTTGCACAGTGCTGGAGACATGTGTGAGCAACAACCAACTGGTCACTGCACAGCTGCAGAGATGCACTGTACTTCCAGTGCCACATGGGTGCAAATGAACCTTCTCCTGCATTCCTGTGTGTGCTGGGATTACCCAGATCCTGATGTGAGAGCCCTCTGTGCAAGGCAAAATGTCAAGGGAGACTTTCTGCCCATGCATGCAGCCCTGTGCACCTCTGCCCCTGAGCCTTGAGTCTCTCGGAAAGGGACACCAAAAGCACATATATAAAATTTTTTTTAAAAAATATAGTAAGATTTATTATAATATATTAAGACAGAGCAGGAATCTGGGCTGCAGTTTGTTCCTGATTTCAATAATTCTTGGGTGGATTTACAATTTCCTAAGCAGGTTGCTATAGTGATCCTGCAGAATATTTTTTTCAGAACACTGTTGTACTGTAAATATTTACATACAGCATAATCCTGCCAAATTGTCTTGAGACAAAGGAAAACACAATATGTCTTTGCTTTATGTCCAGCCTTCCAGCTTTTTTAGCTTTGAGAATGTACTTTCAGCTAACAACAGCAGCTAATTACACCCTTCTGTGGGCTTGCACACCCCCAGACCGAATAATGGGTCATCTATTAGCTTTAATGAATAACAAAGCTATCCGATTTACGAGTGTTAGCTGATTTCACGCATTTCTGAGTAAATTCTGAGTTAACTGAAGGGCTGGGGCTTAGCTCAAGGGCCAGATATTCAGTTGTTCCAAATCACTGTCACTTGATTGAAGTAATAAAAATGTTGATACTGGGGCATGACTTTACTGATGAACATCAGTAGTTTTTTTATAGTCTTCTTAATCTGGATAATTAATGGAATGATTTAATCATTTTTAGATAACACGTTAGAAGAAATACATGGTTCCTGTTTTAATTCACATTCTTATGGATTTCAGCAAGAGAGGCCAACAGCCAATAGAACATAAAAGTATTTGTTCCTGGTGTTGTTTTAAACACTGCAATGTTCCCATATCAACATGAACAGCAGTGTGATTTATGATTGCAGAACACATACACAGCTATCGAATGTCTCCCGCGCCTCTACTCTAGGATACTAAACCAAAGTCCAGAGTATAATATAATTTACAGCACTATAAAATCTTTACAACTGAAGCACAGTGAAAGCTTAATATCCAAGACCTTCTGTAATATGACTATGTCATCTTGTTAAACTTTATTTATGGCAACACTAGGGCTGACAAGAACTTTCTTCGTGTCACTTCCCTACTGCTTATCAATATCACCTTTCCCACTTTGTGGTGTTCACAGGAGGAGGTCTTCCTTTCAAAAACATAAGTTCACATAGATAACACACTGTTTCCTCAAAGTTAATGTTTTAGTTATGGCCTTAGATCACTTGCCCAAGATCATGATCTCCTCTTTCCCAGTACGAATTTACAATGCTCTATCCAAGGTAGTGCATCATTCTAAGCATTTAAGACCTAAAACAAATTCTGAAGCACCATTACCTGAACCTTCTGTAATTTCTTTTCAGAAACAAAACAAAACAAAACCTTACAATTCTTGGATCTGAATTGTCCTTCAGTTCTCCTTTTAGGATTTCAAAATAGATTGTACACCAGAAAGTCCTTCTGTTGTCACAAACATTTAGATGCCAGGAGACTGACATCACAAGTTCTTGTCACTTCTACTATTCGTGAGAACAAAACTCCTAGAATTGAGTCACCTTGTGAGATTTCTATCGTCTGGAGCAAAATGGATGCAAACTTGTGCCTCCCCGATCTTGGCACACATTGGTGTATGAATGCAAAGCTGATTAACTCCAGTCTGGCCTGAGAACCAAATGATCATCTCTAGTTTTATCTTAACTTAGCACTGGGTTGAAAAACACTCTCCTTGAACTTTCACTATGATGCAGAACAACACAGAAAACATTTCATAAAATCCCACTATCTTCAAAAAAATTTTTTTTGCCCAAACAGGGCCAAAGCAGGACCACAGCCGACAGCTTAGGAAAATATCATAGTTGTTTCCTTTTCATCCCTGTCTACCCCTCTACTACCCACCAAGATTTATACAAAATAATTGATCTGCTCAGCTGTTCAGCCTTGGTTTCCATAGTCAGGATGCCACCCTAGCTGGGAACATCGTGTCAGCAGAAGAGGTTGATTGCTTGGACACCACTCCCTTCCAGGACACCTGTCACCCTCTCCTGCAACTTCACTGTACCACGGGAGAATTCCTCATTCCATTAACTCTGAATAATTTCTAAGTAATGATTTCTAATTCCACAACCTCTGGATTGAGAATATTAAAAATTAATCCCAGCATGGTATTAATATCAAATATCAGTCAAATATCAGTTGAGGAAAGAATATGTTTGGAATAAAAATGATACAACTGGGTATGTAGGCATATTTTTACCCTTATGATATGACTTCTTCATACTCTTCTGGCAAGGAACGGGAGCCTTAAAATAGAAACAAATTACAGAACCTTTTCTGTTTGGTTAAAGTAGCCTTAGAACAAACAAGAAACAGGCCTGCACATCTTAAAGGCATGGCAGCTAAGCCTGAGAACATATATAACTGGAATTTCCAGTAAGATATCAAATTCCTCAGACTTGCTACTGGTTCAGAACACTTTCCTATCAAGGAATTTAATATTACACTCCCAGTATTTAATGCAAATTATCCAGATACGTTACACAAAGCATCTACAGATTTTCAGTATTTTGGTCACACTGTAAAGTGCATTGTAAAGTCCATTAGCAGTGTCCTACAAATAAAAAGGGCTCCTTGCAGAGCAGGGCATTACTAACCATGAACATGGGTAGTGGATTCTGTGTTATATTATCCAGGACTGTACAGAATTAAACCAACACAAAAATGTATAATTATTACAGTAGCTAAATATACATGGAGCTCTGCTCCATACCTGTGGAAACCTGCACTGTTACATTTACTACCACTGCCCAAAGCTTCTCTCCTTGAGACTCTTTATATGACAGACCTCTAAAATTCAAAAACTTCATCTCATCCTGATACAGCAGTTAGACCTGGAATCAACCAGCATCACAGAACAACTTCAGCTCTCCTGGCACTTCTTCAACAAAGGACATGTTTGTACTATTGATTGTACTGCTGAAAATAATTTTGCTGTGTTGACAGGTATCACTCAGCACAGATTGTGATGAAAAGCTGAAAATTAGAAAGTTAAATGAACACCTGCAACAATTTTCCTGCCAATTTTACAACAAAATAAATATTGAATTATTCTGATAAGTGGGTCAAATTCATCCCTGATATCATGGCCCTTTGAGGTTAACAGTGCTATGATGAGAATGAGTTTGGCTCCTGTGTCTCTTTCACTGAGCAAATGCTTCACTGAACTTTTCAAACCCCCTGTGCCAACATTCATCTTCATTTAGAACCCATCTCTGCCTCTTCACTGAGCTCTTGCAGCAAAGCCGTAATTTTCCTATCAACTTGAAGTCAATTATGTTGACAGTTTGACATGAATATTGTACGTACACAAAAATAATTTGCAAAACAGCTTTTACAATTGTTGGACTTAACAGTCATTTCCAGCACACATAATCTTCTTTGATGTGTACAATTCCTCAGCTATCCTTCTAGGAAGAATATGCATCACTTCATACCACAGCTTGAATAGCATGCAGACATATTATGAAAACGATACTATCATGCAGCTTTGTTTTCATCCTGTTCTTTTTCCTATTTTTTTATTCTATTGCTAGCAGAAGCTGAGGGACACACTTTTTTCCCTTGCAAAGGAAGTAAAACTTTTATTCTTCCAACCTACAAGTGCTCATGTTACAAGAAATTCCTTCAAGTCCCAAGAAATCCATGGAGGGTTAGGGCATCTTGATTAGATTCTCTGCAATATATGTTTAGGCAGGTTCTGATACTACAACAGCAGTGTGCAGATGTGATGAAACACATTTTCCACAAATTCATCATGGATGCTCCCTTTGGATTTCCTTATCCCCGTTACAGCCTGCTCACACCTATGGTTGTCCAGCTACATCATTTTTAGTGAGAAGGATTGCAAAAGGCTCCCAAGAAGCAAAAAGCAGATAAAATACTATCACATGCATGATTTCAAGGACCATTGAGCCTTGTTTTCTGCACACTTGCCCTTGCAAACCTCAAAATAAAGTCAAAGTCTCAGATTTTAAGTTTCAGGAAAGACCACTTTACCAGCTTTCGGCGTCCGGGTTGTGTTCTGGAGGTACTCCCCACTCTTATACAGATTCAAAACTCTCTCCAGCTGAGCAGCTGTCTCATCTATTCCCCAGTGAAGTTCTCCTTTAAAAGCACAGAAAAAGAGTGACTTAGATGAGGAGCATCCTGCACAGAACAAAACGAGGTTGCGCTGAATGAAGCCCTAAGCAAGAGAGCTCTGTGGTGCCCTGCTCCGTGGCAGTGTTGGGACATGGACACAAAATGACTGAGTTCCTACAAACTGGGTTTCACACCTCACTCGACCCAGGGATGTCAGAGGCTGGCTTGTCCAGCTGACAGCCCCAGGCCCATGGGCAGAAAACACTGAGGTGAGCTCCCCACTAGGTATCAACTTCAGCCAATCTAGGGAACTCCGAAGCTTTGCTTGTTCACTAGCTACAGCCCAGCATCATTCACTTCCCCCTGGGATGCACACTGGAATAATGCACTGAAAAACCCTCAAATCAGTTTTACAGGCACATGCAACCTCTCTTGTCTCAAAGGCACTATCTTGATAATCAGTAAAGATCTATGGTAATGTCACTTGCCTCTGACTTCTAGGGTATAAAACACCACTGGTATCATTGACAATGAGAAAGTCTCCTGGGCTTTATCATTAAAATTTCCCTTTTCAGGGACAGAAGTTCTTCCAGACCCTGCAAGAAATGGCATTCTGACACAGTTCACCCCGGTGCTGAGGTGTCAGGATGAAGCAAATACCTCCCTGAAGCTATGACAAAATCTAAAAATGGGCTTTCTCTAGTGTATGGGCCCATTCTTGCCTTCTTGGTACAAGAGCAATTTTATCCTGGATAGAAAAACAACCTGGTTCTACTGCAGTGAGCATAAAAGCAGCACCTTCCCCATCCCAAACATGATAGTTACACTAAAAAAGGAAATAGTTGGCATTACAATGTTTATTGTGATTACCTGTTGCATTGACTATCTTATCCAGTAATGGCCTCAGTGAGGATGGAGCACTGTGTGGAAGAAGATAGGTAAAAAAAAACCTGCAATAGAAAAGTAACCCATATTGAATTTTTTTTTTTTTTACAAGAGTTTACAAATGTCAGGTAACTCCTGAACATCATAAGGAATAAAATTCCTATTGCTTATATGCCATTGACCTATTCAGGAAATATAATCATATTCTATATCCAAATAAATACATAGCTGAGACTATTCACACAGCTGTCTGGCATACCTAGACCACGCTGCTATACACAAGGCTGCCTTGTACCTACATGTAAATGTTCCATTAATACAGCAATTTGCTGTGAAGCCCCATGGATTGTGACTATTTGCAAAGCTGTCTGTACTTTAATGAACTAAAAGAATGCCATCAACCCCACAAGTCTTGGGTTTGCCTTTTTCCAGACCTTGAAAGTGCACAAATCAAACTTCTGTTCATTTCAAATAAATGATATTATTTTTGTTACTACAGTTTTCTTGGACTTTTAAGTTAATTGCCAGGAGAAAGCCTTCTTCTATTGTTTTAATGCTACTGGAATACAGAATGTCCTCTCTGTTGCTATCATTCATCGATATTCAAGATGTATTCATGCAGGTATTCACTAATGGATGTAGAATCACAGAATCACAGAATCACAGAATCACAGAATCGGTAAGGTTGGAAAGCACTATGGAAGTCAGCTAGTCCAGCCTCCCTGTTCAAGCAGGGTCCCCTAGAGCACGTTACTTACGACTGTGTCCAGATGGCTTTTGAATATCTCCAGAGAAGGAGAATCCATAATTCCATTTTAATATTTTTAATTACACAAGAAAAAACAACTGGCCCTTACCATCACTTCAAGTATATTTAATTTTCATATTCTTCCTTTAAAGTTCTATTACTCTGCCAATATTACTACCTATTGCAAAAAACAGTGTCACAGAAACCTAAAATGGAGATGGGCAGTTCAGGATCTGACAATATAAACAGAACTATTGGACATAAATATTAGCTAATGAGAAGAACAGGAACACAACTGGGAAATCGTCCTGCCTCACATCTAACTTGCAAAACAAAGTAAATGTTTTTTCATATACAGAGACCACATTGCCAAACAGAAACTCTCAGGAACTCATGCTCAGGAGGGAGACCAGCAGATGCCCTACACAAGCACAAATTAAAAAACTCAGTTACTGATATCAAAAATTGATCATAGATGCAGGTATTATTGAGCTGACACTCTAATTACACAATGAATATTTCTTTCAGATTGCAACTCCCTTTTTCATCCCTTGCAAAAATAGTATTTATGATTTTCCCAAGTGGAATTAGTAGGTAGGGATTGCTATGTTTTCTTAAGGATGAGCATGAAACAGCCAATAGAAATACGTATAGAAATCTGAAGAGCACCACAACATTTGTAATGAACAATTTGGTAAATTTTACCTCACTGTTTTTGCTTAGAGATTATCCCTAAAGCAGAGTCCGACTGATTGTGAACAGTTCCTTGCAGAAATTCAGTAGCTGTCACTAACTTTGCTCAGTGCTGGCTGGAAGCAAGTCACGGAGGTTATTGTTTTTCCGGAGCTACAGGGCTGCAGAAACATACAACTGTTCTACTGCAAACACCCACATGAGAAACCCTGACATGTACAGACACTGGCGTCTGCACAACTTAATTGCAGGAACATTTGTTATTCATTGATTCCCGGGCCAGTGACATGCCCTGTGATCTGCATAACACAGACTGTCAGATCCTTTTACATTTGTTCCTACAAATTGTTTCTTTTTGAGAAGTAGCTGATCTTAATTTAAGAATTGTCAGTGATGGAGAATTCATCTCAGCCATTGGTTAATAGTTCAAAATATTAATTATGCTTACTTTCAAAACTGTCCAATCCTTGAAAACTGTTCCCCCATTTGGAGAAAAACACAGAGAGACACATTAGTGACAGGAGGTAACCATCTGAAAGTCAAGATGGGCCAGTTCTTGTAGAGGTTTTTCCCAAATGTTTTCTCTCCTTTAATTATTTACCTCATAAAGAAACCAGCTACACAGACTTAAGTAAGCTTTCAAGGCTAGGGCGTGCTATGCTTTCAAATTACAAGGGGTTTATGCATTGTTTGACATATTGCTGCTTCTGACTTCTACCTAACAGCATCAGCAACCCTTTGCTGAGGGTAACCCCTAAGCCTACGGCAACAGAGTGCACCCATGAAAATAAGAAATTTAGCAGCCTATTCCTAATGAAGTGAGGATTTTGCCTTCCAAGACAAGTGCATAGGGTTTGTTGTAATGTCTTAGCATGGGTGGTCACAGTCTGCCATAACATGAATCCACTGTTCAACAAAACCCCGGTGTCTCTATGGAATTAAGCCAAAGCAGGGGCTGAGAACACTGGGGCACTGTGCATGAGATACACACTTGTGAGCAGTTCAAAGACAATACCAAAAACTGTATTAGAAAAAGACCACTTCCCTCAGCGTGACCAGCAACCTGCCACGAGCCCACCACAGACACAGACGTGTCCCCACTTACGACCGAGATGGATGGGCGCCTATGAAAGACTTCTTAGCCAGAAACAGTAAAACAGTCCTAACCAAAAGCTAGCAAGCTAAGCAAGATCTTTAAGCCAAGCAAATGGGAACGGAAAATTTTGCAGGACACGTTAAATACGGCGCTGCACGACTGCAGATGGCTGTCATGTGGCGCAGCCTGCTTCAGTGTGGTCAGCTAATGCAACACACATGCTGGTGAGCGCCCTGTGACCAAAGCAGAAGGCTCTCTTTGGAGCAGCCTCTCCTAGCTGTGGTCTGGAAGGCAGTGAATGGCATGATACTTGAAAGGGAAGTCTAAGAAATGAGCACACCACTATGGCACTGCTCTGAGATCTCCATCCTCCTATCTGCACGAGACAAGGCAGGCGCCCGTCCCAGCAGCACCCATCAGATGGAGCGGCAACGGCAGGAGGAACACAGCACCGAGCATCTGCCACTGGCTCCCTGGAAAGCAGTGACATGGCTTCCCCAGCAGCCCACACAGCCCTCCAGAGGGAGTGGTAGCCCATGGGGGAGAGCTGAGACCACAAACACAAAGCAATTGTCCAGAAGAACCCAGCTGTAAATCTGGACACACCCTTAGAATCAAATTTGGAAAACAGCTGCAATAGCTGAACGCTTCCTTCAGCGTGGCCACCTGGTCCAGCATGGCCCACCACCCACGTGCCCCCACTGTGGGCACAGCACCGGGAACGAGTCCCCCAGCAGCTGCTCACACAGACCAGGGGCTGGCAGGGGAGCGTGAAAACACCACCCCTTGCTTTAAAAAGTTTGGGCTCTCATCTCGGATTGTCAGCAACTGAGGGCAGTCCTGGCAGCCCCAGGGCTACACTGGGGCTGTTATCAGCCTACCATGGCAGGCTCCAGCAGGGCAGGGAGCATTGAGCCAGAGAGCAGGATGCCAGCTGAGCTCTACCTCTGCCCCTGAAGCCAGCCCTTTGCTCAGCTGGTGGTGCAAAACACATGATGACCCTTCTTAACTCACACCAAAGAGCTGCTGAAATTGTCTCACCACAGAGCTTGTGGGCCCTCAGCTCCACAAGTGCCTCTGCTTCACTCCTATGAAAATCTCTGCTTGTGTGAAGAATTTCAGTGGGTTTCAACCAATGCAGAATCAGACTGAGTGGTGAATCACACTCAGAGTATGCAAAACATTTCAAAAGTTATAAATGCTTTGTATTTTCACAAATGAAACAATTACTCACAGCTTCTCTTACTCCTGGGTATTGGTTCTGAGACAGTATGTGCTCACTGATGTGAATAACTCTAAAGGATGCTGGAGCTTTAGGTCCACTCTTAATTCTCTACTATTTCATTTGATCACGTACCTGTAGGCATTGTAGAGATTCCTCTTTTCGTTCATACTCTGACACCGCCCCTCAACCGAGCAGGGCAGGGTGAAGTTTCTTGCCGGGAATTCCATGAAGCAGTCGCTGTTACTGGTGCAAGAGCTCTCCTCAATGCTGGCATCATCCAGATCTGTCACCTTCAGCTCCCCATCCACAATCACAAACTGCCGAGGGCGAAAATCCAGTAATGTCACCGAGCCAAGAGGAGAGTGAGCCAAGTAATGCAGAAGCCGAACTAAGCTGAGACATATCTGAAACACAAAAACATGGGTACCTCACATTGTTTTCTCAGTGCAAAGTATACAACAAAACCACTTTAGCTGAAGATATGTTCATAAATTTATGACTTAATGTAAGCATATAACTTACTCTCAAAACTCAATGTTGCAATCAAGGTATTTTTCACAGTATTAACAAAGTTGATTGTAAAACCCTGAGAGACTTGAAACAAAAATAAGCTTCCTTACCAGTGCTTTCCCACACTATTCCTGAAGCAGGGCTCATTGGTGCTATTCTTACTTTTAACAGAAATAAAAGCATTAACTTTTAATAACACATTATGCACAGGCGTTGACCACACAGTCTGATCCTGCTCTTTTACAAACTCCAGGTCTGGAAACTTTGTCTGGACCGCCCTGCACACATGCCTGGAACTCCAACTGCAGACAGTGTCTGTATCGCCTCTGTACTGATCCTACCTCTTGGCTGTTTTTGTAATTTTTTCCCACTGTTTCCTCCAATGCTTGCCTTTTTCCATGGGAAACGGAAGCAAATTCCCAGAAAGAGGAGCTCCACAGCTCCACTGTACCTCTTCATCATGCCTCAGGGTAAGCACATATGTCTGTCTGCCTTGGTGGACTCTCATGCACCACTTTGAGGTTGAGGTGGGAGCTCTGTGCTGATGTTTCACTTTTCCTCTGCAGGTTAGAAACTGTTACTAGACAGCAACCCCAATGAACATTGAATTCAGCCCCCTTACCAAAGTTCTGTTTTCAATTCACACATTCCTTTAGAGTCCACTATGTAACCTATTAATCCAAAGGTAGCATTAATACGAACACAGTTAAATACTGGAATTTTTATTTTATGTATTAAATTAATAACAGACCTTATTCAGTTGAATAAGCTTTTTACTTGTTATATAAAATCTTTGTTTTCTGTTAAAATACAATGTTAAGGGCACATGCATTAAACAGTCAAATCCAAATCCAATTCTTGGGCCATAAACAACACAGTCAGAGGAGCACCTCAATGCATCCTTGATAAGAAAGCTGAGCATATCTGAAGTTATCCCTCACAGACCCTTCACTTTAGGACATTAGGACTATCTCATGCTTCTACAGAATCCTTTTCCTGGTTGACCAGAAAAGAACATTTTTCTCCTACTTACAGGACACCACAGTTCACATGGAGATGTTTGTAGGTGTAGACAGGCCTGGTTATGGGATGCTAAACTTGACCACCCTTTCCTCCCTCTGAAAGGACACAGGACTCATGTTTGTGCCATCCTACAACACACTGTATAGAGAAAGCACACCCAGCCCAAACTAACCTATAATATATGCATCTTCAATTGCCAACAAACCCAGAATTTAGCTTGAATAAAAACACGAGTTGTCCTCCAAAACTATTGCCTTTTCTCAAATGCCAAAAAGTCCCTGCTCCTGCACCAGCAACCTCTGTGAACAACCCTGACAGGCTCTGCTGTGCAGACCTGCTGCAGGCTGGGACTGCAAATGCCCCCACATGACAAGCTTTAAGCACACAGATGAAGGCTTTGCTCTGTGTCACATACCTCTGTCTTACTCAGCTTATTGCTGAGTCCCTCAACACAAGGAAATTATCATTTGTAGGAATAACCTCATGCATTCATGTAGCCACTTTCAGGACTGGACCACAAACAAGTCTCACATATCAAGAAGACACAACTTTATTTCCTTCCTTTCTATGTTAGTTGCATCACAGACAAACTAATGAGCATGACATTATTTAAGACTTCATTACAGTGGTCACAGGAATGTTTCATCTGTAATTCTACCTCTGTGAATCAGCTCAGCAGCTTCATCTAATTCTCCTTTATCTCCCTTTGCAATTGCTCACTCAAAAATATCCACACTGGAAGGAAACTTCTCTGCTTATTGCCCATAGCCTAACATATCTCTTGGTCATTTATTTTGTACATGATTGCTGTCACAGTCCGTTACTTGCGTTCCCTGGATGAGATGAGCCAAAGGCAGGTGGTCCTGTGTTTTGGGAGCCCTGGTGAGTACCTCTACCGCTTATCCTGATTGTATCCTGACTTCTTTCAGGAAAAGGGAGCTGAAGCTTAGCACGGGGAACACACTTGCTCCAGTTGTATTAGTAAAATAAACTCTGCCAGGGAACATTGCTGGGCACAGAAACTTAATCCCACATGCACACTGGCTAGCATGGTCTCTGGCCCAGGTCTGGCCCGGACCAAGGCTGTTCTCCCACCCTGTCCCTAGAGACAATCCAGAAGGCAGCATGGCCCGGGGACCGTTTCCAACAGGTATCCTGCTCGCAGCCTTCAGAGAGTGCAAGAATTCAACAGCACAGACGTGGGCTGCACCTTGCTCTTTCGATTCTGAGATCACTCAGGTGCACTTTTAATTTTCTGGCACAGATGTAGCCAAGCAATCTGAAGTGTTTCAGATGGAGACTGCTGCTGCCTTTCAGCATCCTAGGGAGTTAACTTTAGACAACGACACATCCCAATATACACCAAGCCAGACAGCACTGTCTTGATCAAAGCATTACTGCAGTCTGGCTTCATTTTGGACAAATTAAGTGTGACCTTCGTGCTCCTGGTAAATTGCCAGTGCGGTGGACAAACTGGGTTTGAGATTTGTGTATGTTTATTTCACTCTTCCCCCAGGAAAAAAAAACTGAACAGAGCAGGAAGCAGTAGAAAACAATTATAAAACAAACCTATGATAAGGATCAGGAGAGAAATGTAACATCCTTCTATTGTTTAAATCCCAGTTGCAGAGTACGATGCCAAAAATTCTGGGCCTCAAGCTTTAACAAGTAAGAAATGTTTCAAGATATCATGTAAAAACCATATAACTGGCTACAATTAGATAACATCGACAGACAAAATAACAGTTTCTTAAACACCCCAGAAAGGGAGTGCTAAACACTGCTTCATTACATCTAAACCAACATGTAATCATATGCAAAACAAACACTTAATAAATGTGAATTGAACTGAAGAGTACACAACCCCTGCCTCATAATATTACTTTTTAATTTCTCACTCACTTAGAAGTCCTTATAAAACAGTTGTTACTCACCCGAAATCTGTCTTCCCAGGAAGTCTGTAAAAGCTGAATCATCTCTAAAGGTGAGCCCAGTTCAGTGATGGTCGTCAGTGTGTCTGGGATGTCGTTGCTGTCTTGGTAGCAATAGCCATAGAGCTGAAAGCAATCACAACCAGGCAATGTCAATGTAATGTACCTCGGCACGTGGATTCCCAAGGGAGGCTGTGAGCAGGTTTGCTGGCAGTACTTGTGACCCCACGGGGGACCCACGCTGCAGCAGCCTGTTCCTGAACGACTACACCCCATGGAAGTGATCCATGCTGGAACAGTTCATGAAGAACTGTAACCTATGGGAAGGACTCCACACTGGAGAAATTCACGGAGGGCTGTCTCCCATGCTGGAGCAGGGAAGGACTATCAGGAGTCCCGCCCTGAGGAGCAAAGAGCCACAGAAACAACATATGATGAACTGACCACAACTCCCATTCCCATTCCCCCGCACTGCTCAGGAAAGGAGGTAGGGAAATCAGGAGTGAAGTGGAGCCCAGGAAGAAGGGAGGAGTGGGGGGGAGGTGTTTTTAAGATTTGGTTTTATCTTTCATTACCCTACTATGATGTGATAAACTAAATTAATTTTTCCCCAAGTCGAGTGTTTTGCTCATGATGGTAATTGCTGAGTGATCTCTCCCTCTCCTTAACTCAACCCACAAGCCTTTTTTTATATTTTCTCTCCCCTCTCCAGCTGAAGAAGGGAGTAAGAGAGCAGCTTTGGTGGGTACCTGGCATCCAGACAGGGTCAGCCCACCACAAATGTATAAGAAGAAAAATAATAATAATAATAATAATGATAATAATTTTAAATATCTATTAATGCAGAAACAGAAAACTATATTAGGAAAGTTATTTTAGCTTATACGATACCTGACTGAATAATACTGATTTTATGCTTAAAAAATATTGTAAAATAGTTTTAATGACATTTCCCATAGGACTTCTGTTTGTGCATTGAGTGGCAATGTGTATTTCAGTTCCACAGCACCTTGAAAAGCAATTGAAAAGCCAGAATTTGTCTTTTCCCAGCCAGAAACTGCCTCTCCCTATACCTGATGAATTTCTGAGCACAGTATCATTAAAGCAGGCCAAATATTCCAAAATACTATTTGCAAGTAGCTTCTACAATTTAAAAGCATTTAAATGACAATTTCAGCCATACTCCAGCTTCTTCTTTTATTTGCTTTCCAAGGATATTTGAATGATTTTCACTTGCACAAATAATTGCACAAGAAGAATATTTAAAGACTGTGGAGAAGAGATTGTCTTGCTTTATATGGAGTGGGACAATGTCTGACGGGCTGGAGGACAGGCTTTTATGAACTCCCTGCCAAGCCCTGGCAGAGAGGATGTTAAATGAGCCCGATAAGGATCTGATCGCAACTTTCCAGCCAGAAGAGCATGCACATGAAATAAAATTAAACGTAATCTCTGCCCCCAGTCAAATAAAACATACAACAAAAGGGTCGGTGCGAAAATGCAGCATTAAAAAATGCCCTGTTGCTATTCCTCTACTGCTGCCCTGAGCAATTTAATTTTTTAAACCTCTCAGGGAAGATGACAGAGGGCTCCTCTGTGCTGAGGGCACTTGGATATGGCCTTGCAGAAGGAGCCAGGCTCAGGCAGACCAGAACAGGGAGCAATCCCAAATCATGAGGAAAGCAGAGTGCCAGAGTAGCGAGTGCCATGGCTGGAGGGAGAGAGCTGAGCTTGACACAGCCCCTGCGAGCAGATTCCAGCATCCAGCACATTCTTACGGCTTGTGACCTTCCCTGGCAGAAAAGCAAAGACCAGGCTAAAGTCAGCAAATACGGGATTTGTTATGAACCATGCTGCTAGTTTTGACTGTAGCTGTCTACATTTAAAGGAAAAGAGGGTGCCAAAAAATGTAAAAGAAGTAAACAATTTTTCTTTTTGGTGTAAAAATGGCACTGTATTTCAAAACAGCTGCTTAAACATGGACACTAACCTAAACAAAAAAAAGAGCTAGAAGATTTTATTTTAAAACATGCCAAAAAGAGAATTTGTGATATATGCCGATATGAACATTTGAAGCAGGAAAATGGACCTTTGTCTTCACTGCCACAACCATGACTAAGATGTCAACAGCAATAATTTCTTAATCTAGAGCCATTCAGACCCGACTTGGGTTTGTTCCTTATCCTCTCTGACACTATTTTTATGCAGTTTATTGCCAGGAGTTAAATCTTCGTGTGTTACAAACTATTTTAGAGGATCACATCAGTACAATTGTTTAAGCCGTTTGAGCTAACCAAAATTAAATTAAATGAAAATATTTAATGCAACATATATTATTTTCCCAGGGACAGGTTGGATTCTGCAGTCCTTCCTAGCTATTTCACACCTCTCATGTGTCTGGGCGCACCAAGGAGGCAGGATGAAGCTCAGTAGGTTTGAAAACCCTCACTTCTGAGTGTCAAAATCTAGCATCAGTTTCTGTATCATCTGCAGAATTCAGCTCGTGTCTTTAGCACAGTAACACTATCCACTGGGAAAAAAGCCATAAGGGAAACTAGCAAGCAATCCAGACTGGGAAATTACAGTATTGCAGTAACTGTTGGTTCACAGTAACACTAAACACAAAAAAGGTATCAGTCTTCATCAGACATTCTCAACATTTGTGAAAACAATTCCGGGAATAGAAACACAGAAGACAAACAACAATTATCTATTCCTTTTGATTATGCAAACATAATACATATATATATTTACACAAAAAATATTGAAAAATTAGTCTATTTATGTGCACATGAATACATGAGTAAAAATTAATTACAGTACCTATTTCAGTCTGTTTTATCTCAATCCATGAATGTCAATAGTAATAATAATGATTTAGATTTGCTTTCAGAGAGCTGGAACATTGCTCGTAATTGTTTCATTTTAGTGTCCAGTTTGTACCTTGGCAAAAGTCTTCAATGCCCAAGTATCTGACTACATATATATATATATATATATATATATATATATATATATATAAAATCTAACCTGAGCTCTTTATCAATTTTACTTACGTGAAACCTCTTTAGATACAATGTTACTACATAATTATATAGAATTATAAAAGCACAGAAGTTTGAGATATAAAGGATTTATTGGGCTGCATTTATACTTTTCTAAATGAACTCCTGAACCTAAATGGAAAAATGCACATGGCATTACATGGCCATATTTGTATGTGCAATTACCATGATTACAAACTGGGCAAGTCCCAACAGCCAGTTAAGCATCTGAAATGCTTACATCCATCCCCTCCTGAGGAACCACCACCCAGCATACAGATGTTACAAAATACAGAATATATATAGATGCAAAATATTCCCAGACAGCAATACTGAGGCCTTTCGTTTAAAAAGCTGACTTATACAACACAAGAAACAAGTACAAGGGTACTACCCAAAAACACTTTTTTTTTTTAACTTTCTTTTGTTTTTGTCCAATCCATTTTAAGGTCAGAAATGAGACAGAATGGTTTGTATTCCCAGACAGTGAAGTAAGAAACAGATAGCTGGTGCATACAATAACAAGAAAAATAACCACACGGGAAAACTGAATATAGCTGGAAGCAAAAGATGAGCCAAAATATCTCCTCTATCTGAAAGTCTATTAGGTTGGACATCATTCTCAGCGTCACAAAGCTACACTTCAGACATACTGAAGAGTGATGGTTTTCATACGCTTTTTCAGTATGGTTCCAATTAAATGAATGGAAAGAAATACAATCCCACAGCTTTTTGCTATCTCAAGTCACTGCATTTAAATGCCACCCCAATATATTTTTGTGTAGAATCTAATAGCAAACAGTCATGATAGTGGGATGCCTTTCTGTCTGTTTAGAAAAATGTATGCCAGATATGAAATGTTGACCTGTTCTCACATCACGTGCTGTAATTCACTTCGAGTAGCCCAGTTTACCAAATTTTTCACTCGCCGTTTGGATTTTCTCAGTCATAAAGGCTCAGTCCCGCATTAGTCTTTCTGCACCCAAAACTCCCACTGAATCCCAACAGTTCTTGGGCATGCTGGGCTTACAGGGTCAGTTCCTGTGAAAGTTATATTGCATTGTAGGAGCCCGTGTCCCTACAGCCAGTCAGTTCGCCTCCCTTTACAATTCCCTTTTACTACAAATTATGGGGACAGAGGTGCCCCTTTCAGAGGAGCTGGGGCAGCAGGGGAGGGCAAAAGCAGAGGTCAGCCTCTACACAAAAGCCAACAAGCTTACTGAATAAAAACACAAAATAAAGAAGCTTATTAAGCTGTCATCAGCAGGGTTAAGTCTGTGCAAACGATGAGCCCTCCTGCACTGGCGCAGACACCCTGGCTGGACTTTCAGAAAAATAAATGTCAAGCCCGAACCATTGCCAAAGTGTTACATTTCATCTAGGGAGGTTGCTCAGTCACAAACAGTAGGACCCACCTTTTCCAGATGGGTCTCCAGCCACTTTCCCCAGCTGGGGCTCTGCCAGCTCAGCTCAGCTCTGCTGCCGGGCTGTGGCAGGATCACTGCCTCGGCTACGGGAGGGCAAAACTCCCTTGTAGAGATCATACAATTTCCCCTCAAAGTTACAACACATTGTAAATATTTTTCTTTCTCTACAACCACAAAAACTGGAAATTTCCCCCTTTTTTCTTTAATGAACATGAGATTTCCATGAGTACAGGAGCGTGAACTTCAAGTACACCGTTACCAGCTGTAATATAAGTGACAAGCTCAACCGCATCACACCAGAAGAAATCTTCAGAAACCTAACTCTCTTCTTTTTTAATTTGGACTTGCCTAAACTGAATACAGTAGGAGCCAACTGCTGCCCACAATGGAAAAAAGCAATTAAATACAATCTCACATGTATGAAGAGTGACAGTAGTCAACACCTGACACAGCCTTTCTTTTCAAAAATACATGGACACAGAGTTACTTAATTGAAACTGGTTGTGTCGAGATTGTATTCTGTAGTGTTTGGGTGCCTGGGGGAAATAAAAAGCTCCTACTGGCCTTTTGATTAGCCACTTGCTTGAGCTGCTATGTTTCAAAACCAGAACAGCATATTTTAGAAGCTCTTGCTACTCTATTGCTAAGTTAATGTAATATTTTTAGGCAACCAGTCCTTGGATTCACCTTTCATCCCTGAAGCACTGAGACAGTCTGTCCTCACAAGAGCAGAAATCGCCAGCACCGCCTGATACAGCTGTGATTTACCAATACGTGATTTGAGACATTTGTGTCACTCTACAATTTATTAATCACTCATGTTTTAAAAATTTCCCTTCATTGCCAATGGTACATACATATATAAATATACATACACGCAAGCACATATATACAAACATATTTGTGTATATATGACATATGTATATGCCTGTTTTGATATCTAATGTATACACATGATACTTGCATCTATATTTTAATATGTTTTATATATTTTTAAAATATACGTTAAAGTATTTTTTTTATATTGCATATCAGCCCAAAAGCACATGCAAACTTGTAGCATGCCTCTCCCTGGAAAATGCAGGGAACTCAATGCCTAAACTTACTAAAGATCGATCCAATGCCAACTTTCCCACCACAAAATACATAGAGAAGGCGCACAAGAAGTAAATTTATTTTCTCCCACTGAAATCTAGCAATCAAGCCCTGCAAAGTGCTGAGTTTCACTGGAAAACGACTGATAAGGCAACCCCACCACCACATAGAACATTTGAGAGTGGGACTCAAACTACAAGGCAAGATTTCCTCTGCTGCTGGATACTGGAACCGAGAGCAAGCAGTGGGTAATTCAAATATTAAACTCTAAATTCATAGTTCTGCCTAGGCTTTATTTATAAATGTATTATTATGATTAGCACTACACTCCATAAGAACTAAAAGGTACAAGAATCTCATACCTGGCACAGTTACTAAACATGTTACTAAACATTTTCATTAATAGAAAAACTGGAATGTAGCACCCAGAAACAGACACTATATGTATCTAACCGTATCTGTCAGTATATCCATAAAGGTCCACAGTTATCTCCATATATTTTATACGTATATGTGTGTATACATATCCATACATACCTGCTGCTCTGACACGTATTATGTTGGCTATAATCTTATGATTTAGTAACGTTATCTCCCTTTTACTCTCCCTGCTTTCCTTATACTCTGAAGTGGAAAATTCTTCTACTAAAAACATGTACAGCACTTTGAATTTGCATTGCACTGCACAAGCTCAAGGCCCAATCCTGCAAATATTTAGTCAAACAAGCAGCCCACTCTTGTAAAGCCTTCCAGTGAAGACAAATAGATCACTCATACAACCACGATTTCAATGGAAACAGGCTGATATCACTGGAGGCATAGTTCATTATCTTGTAAATAGCCAGATCAGAAGCTCCCCTGACCTCCATCCACAGCCACTGCATTCAGTTCCACTGCACTGCAAGTTTAACCCTTTGTCATGACAGGATTTTGCATCACAAAACTGTCAAATAACCTCTGTGCATCATATGTTCAGAAAAGCTTGTCTTGGATTTATTATAATAAATCTGTCTGTATAATTCCTTTTTCTTAGGTATCTGAGCCATATCATTTTGAACTTTATCATGGCAAGCTTTAAAATAAGCTTGAAGTCTATCTGCAGCTACATAGTCCAAGAAAAAGGCAAGTCTTTCCAAACCAAGTTGTTCCAAATTTGGCCTAAAACAAGATAAAATACCCATGTTTGGTGTCTATTACCTAAACTGAGCAGTTCAGCTGAGTGTGATGAAAAATAACAACTCCTTTAAAATTAGTCTAGAGTCAATATTAGTATTAGCACAGTGCCTGTGAGAACTTGTTCTTGTCAAGTTTTTCATGGCCATCATTGAAATGAAAAATGGCAATAGGAGTCAGATGCCATGAGGCATCTACCTGAACCATCAGATGACTGTGTTGACGCAAAAATCCATAAAAAACATCTTTAAAAGCCCAGCTTGCATATTTGAGACAGACACTTCACAAATCAGGGCTCCAACACTTCCAAGCACGGCCCCAGCTGACACCTGAATCCACCAACACTCTCTGTGTCCATGCAGAGAGCAGAAAGACAGAGGAGCAGAGCTATGCCAGCCCTGCTATATACCCTTCCAGGGGTCATCTCCTCCTCCCTGGCCAACCACCACATCCCTGCCTGCCTTTCCCAAATATGGCTGCAACTAGAAAACAAAGCACGTACAAAAGGGCCACAAGGATCTGATTCAGGGATGGGATTGGATAGGATATTTCAGTTGGTCAGCTGGAAGGGACATGAAATGATCATCTAGTCCAACTTCCTGACCATTTCAGGGCTGACCAAAAGTTAAAGTATGTTATTGAGGGCATTGTTCAAATCCCTCTTAAACACTGATGGGCTTGGGGCATTGACCATCTCTCGAGGAAGTCTGTTCCATGTTTGACCACCCTTCCTAATGTCAAATCTCAGCCTTCCCTAGGTGCAGCTTTGAACAATTCCCATGTGTCTTATCACTGGATGCCAGGGAGAAGAGATTTACATAGCTATCCCACACTGGGGGGCAGGGGGAGAGAAAGGATAAGTTATAAAAACCATGTGCTTGCCCTTGCAATTCTGTCCTGGTCACAACTAATTCCAGGTCAGGATATTGACGGCCCATCAAATTGCAACAAACTTGTTGCAATGGCCTTGTTCATTCATTGTTGCTCCCAGGAAAAAAGGTAAGCAGCAAGGGAGAACTTGATCCTACCCACAGCATCCTGTTGTGACCACTGATATCTCCAAGCCACTGTACAAAAGAAGCAGTGCTGGGCTCTCCTCAAAGAAACTGGATGAAGTTGCAAGTCATCAACTCCCATAAAAGAGGCAGAAATTCAAACCAGTCTTCTGGAATGATTTATGTGACACATAAAACTGAGAAGCAACCATAGAAATCATTCAACAAATGATTGGGATTAGTTTTATGAACACTACTTTCAAATGGAAGGACAATGTAGCCCTTTTAACTTATGTGATGACACGTGCTTTATGGAAAGCCATTCCTGCCAGCAGCTTTGCAAGTTGAACACCCTCTGCCATCCCAAGGAATTCAATGGGAAAAAAACCATTATTTGGTGACTTGAGCATCAAGATGTGCAGCTTGCCTTCCAGGGACAGCAACAGTTAAGAGTGCATTTGCAAGTGTATCAGCTCTATGCTTCCAGCAGCTCTGGAGTTCTTGTTAACAGATCCTTTCTTCACTCTTAAAAGTGCAGGATAACATCTGGGCCTTTTGGGAAGCAGTCTCACAATAAAGAAGCACTTTGTGTAATTCTTCTTTCCTCGCCAAACCGCATCTGTCTGCTCTCTCTGCCCTTCTCCACTCCAGCCCGAGCTCCGTGGGGCTGTGGGGACATCTGTTAGCAGCAGCGGGCTGTCTCCACCGAGCATCAGTAGGTGGCACTGCCTGCTTTTTTCTCTCACTCACATCGATGTCCAGCCCCAGCACCTTGATCGATCACCACTAACGATTTTGAAGGGTGCCCAAGAGAGTTAGATGCACCTACAGTCATGTGAAGCAACGGATTGACTGGGACAAAGAAGCAGCTCCATCACTGCTCACCGGGCAGCGGTGGTGGCAGCAATTTCCAGAGGAAGGAGATGGCCAGCAGGAGGTCCAAACCTCTCCCGCCACTGACGAGATCTGGCAGGCTCATCTGTCCGGGAGCTGAAGTTCCTCTGATCCCTGCACCAGTTAAACAGCCAGCATCAGCCTGGACTTGCACCGTGCGGTGGCCTCATTCATCTTTAGCCAACCCGTCCCAAGAGCAGCTCAACTGAGCTAACTTAGAAACACATTAGAAAGCATCTCCAGGCTAAAACGACCTTCCTAATTGCAGCAATCCCCTACTGATGACTGTATGTGGGGTACATGGTCAGACCCCAACCAGCCCGAGCCCCAGCCTTAAAGGTTAATTCTTATTAGGCACTTAGTTTTGAAAGGCTTGAGCCCGAAAAGCTGGGAACCTCTGCTGCCCCATCCAAAAATGAAGAATGACAAATTCTCCATGTAGACACCCAACGTCAACTGCACCCCTTTTCTGAGGTCCCAAAGCTGTGATGGCCAAACTCCAGCCAGACACGGATCAAGACCTGTTGCTGCGAATCCTGCACCACTGCCACCACAAAAGGGATTCAACGCCCACCCGCTGGTAACAGGGAAGAGGTGCCTGAGTAGCTGTTTCCACTATAGCACAAACTCCCCTTCCCCCCTGCCTTCTGTGAAAACAACAGTGGATTCCTGCAAAAAGGATGGTGAAGGACCAGACCTTCAAGAGTCCATACAATCTCTATGCAAATGAGTTTGCACTGGAAATTAATTGTATATTGACTTTCTTCAGACTTGGGAAGATTGTCTGCTTCCACCTGGAATAAGCAAACTGTATACAAAGCTTTATTATTTTAATTCTCACATTAAAATTAAAACTGTCCTATCCTGTTGGCTATGCATATGTATAGGGAAACCATCAGGGTAAAAAAGTCTCTTAATTATCACATGTAAAGAAAAGAAAATCTTGTTCAAAAATAGGTATTTAAAAATATTGTGATCGGCTAGCACATCTTAAGTCTACTTGTCAGCAGCATGTGATGCATCATTTGCAGTCTATTTTAATCAATTAATTTTCCAAGAGACAAATATTCTCAATGTAATCATGACCATCTAAAAAACATCAGTTACAAATACATGAGAGCTAACTGAACCAATTCATAGAGAAACTGCTTTGATACTCGGATGGTAACTTTTAGTGCGGATGCCATCTCAGCGTTTCATCTACACCTTTCAACTTTACACGAAAGCTAAATAAGCCAAATGAACTGGCCTTGTCTGGACAGCCAGCAAGCCACTGGTGCTATTAGCAGCTAGTGTCTTCCATCAGCTTCAGACAAAGCCAACCCTTTTCCCTGAGCTTGCGTGTGTGTTTTTAAGAAAGTGGCAGCTCCTTCTTAAATGAATCATTGTGAACTCACATTGGAAGTGCTGATAAATAGCTGTCACAGAAATAAGCTTGCACTTTTCCAAACGTCTGCAGTTTCAGACCTTCCCTCCCTTCTCTTCAGCAATGCAAACGAAGAAAGAATGGCAACACCCTTAATTCTGATACTCCAGGGCTATAATTACATTATTACAGTAAATTAAACATTGCCTTTGTGTCACTACAATTGTGCTCGTTGTTTGAAATTAACTGCAAATGGTTTGATTTTCTTTTCTTCCTCAAATATGGGCAGGGAGGAATTAAAGCACACTAAATCATCTTCCCCACTAAAATGCACCAAAAGCCAGGATTCAGACAGCAGCATTTGAACTCTGCAAGAAAAGAAATCGCAGCACAGAGTGAAAGGAAGAGATCGGGCACCACATTTGACACAGAGCAACTGCAAAGCAATTAGTGGGCTGCTAAATCCTCTGTTACAATAAATCAGTGACCCAGTTCCCCCTCTTCCCCAGTGCCCTTCATTATAAAATCAACTTTAATGAACTACCCCTCTCTTCCCCACTCCAAAGCAAATATATTTCCACTGCAGCCTGCACCTGCCCTTCCCAGAGGCTGCCGCCCCAGGGAGCCTCGGGCAGCCCCAGACAAGGGGGGGGCGAAGGCCCTGTGCTGGCCCTTCGTGCAAGTGATGGGTAGAGCATGGAAATAAAAACAGGAAGGCGAGCTGCCTTCGCCTCAGCATTGCCTAATGTGAAACCACTCTCCCTGTTGCTGGTTTTCCGTGTTTCTTTTGCTAGACTTGATTCACCACATCTGCCAGAGCTGACACATCTGGCTCCTTCCCCAGGCGGAGGGCATGGTGGATATGTCAGCATGTTGTCTGAAGGCACTGGTACTTTCTGGAAAGAGCTCTTTTCCCCTCTATCATACACTGTACAACAATCAAGTCTTTTTAAAAGGATGGCTTAAAAAAAAAAAAAAAGCTGATTTTGACAAGAGACAGGCCAGAATGAGAACTGCTGAGACAGTAAAGAACAAGCCTGTTATCTTACAAACTACACTTCAGGCTGTCAGCTGCCAGAGATTTACAGGAAAACCCTCTTTCCTAGGACTGAACCGACACGAAACTTTATTTTCAGCAAAAGAAACTCATGAACACACTCACTGTGACTAGTCCCCGACCGGGGCCGGGGATGCTCGGAAGCGGCCGGGAGGGTTCCAGCTGCGGCAGGGCGGCTGCCGGCCGCCTGCGTGGATGGGTCCCCGGGGTCGCTCCCTCCCACGCCCGCGGCGTGGGGAGGCGGAGGAAGAGCTCCCGCTTGCTTCGGGCGGCCCCGGTTCGTCTCCAGCCCGGGGCGGTCGCCGGAGGGGCGAGCGGGCGGGTGCCATCGCCCTGCCCAAACCCTCCCGGTTCCCCCGCCTGCCCCAGCCGGGGCTGCCCGCCAGCCCTGCCCTCCCTCAGCACGGCAGGGAGACAGGAGGGTGGCATGTCCTTCCTGCTATTTATAGCAGCCGGCTCGTATTTGGGTATGCCGGGAGCCGCCGAAGAGGGGGGGAAAGGAGCAAAAACGAGGTACGAAGCAAAGGCAGGAAAGCTGCGCCCTTGCTGGCCCAGTAGATGTGGTGTCGTGCCTTTGGCATCTGTAGCCAGTGCGGTCCTCTTGCTCCAATGGGAGCTGAAGCAACTGTCAAAAGCCAGGAGGGAGGAGACGCTGGCTTTTGAGCTGATTTTCTCTGCCTCGGCAGCAAACCCTGGACAATGAATTTTAAGCCCTGGCTCGGCTTCTGCAGAAAACAAGTTGAAAATCTGTCATGAGGTCGGCCGATCCTGTCCTGTTTGGGATTTCAGCAGAGGCACAATCAATATATTTCATGTTGTTCGCCAGTGCCCATTTCCCTCATGGGTTGTACAACTCCGGTATGACACCAGAGAGCTGCTCCTGGCCCACAGTGCTGCCCCGACAGTGTCCAGATAGCGTCTGTCAGGTCGATATTTACTGTCTCCTTTCAAGGTAATGCCTTATCACACGTTTGGCCCTCCCTCAGGCCGCAGCTCCCTGGCCCCGTGCGCCCCTAGAACGCCGCGTGTTAAACAACAAAGGGGGGTGATGTCCGGGGGCTCGGGGGTCTCCTGCTCCCAGCCTGGCAGCACCGCTGGGGCTGATGCAGCAGGAGGGCAGACAAAAGAAAACACAACGACAAAATCGGAACGAAACTCAAAACATGTTTCTGATTTAAGTGTAATCTATTTTTAAATTGGGTGGCATGTAAATACGAAGCCCTAATTAACAGACGGGATTTTTGCCCATGAGAGCATTTTCCCAGCACGGAGGCAGGGTGTGTTTCTCCTGGCGCTGGTGGAACCGCCTGCTCATCCTCCAGCTGCTCCTGCCCCGGCGCCCCCCGCCATGGGAAACCCCGCACCTCCTTCGCTTCCCCCTTCAGAGTCCACCTGACATCCCGGACCGGACAAGTGAATTACTGAGGCTCCTCCAGGGTCTACGGCATGGGGAGCGGGGCTCCGGTCAACTTCGGCAGCGCTGCCAGAGGACCCCCCGCCTGCACATGCAGGGACAGACAACGCACCCCCTTCCATTTCGTGAGGGGGATGATGCCAAATTAATCTTTTCAAATAAGAAAATTACACAAGAGGAACACATGAAAGAAACACTAGTGCCTACCAAAATGACTCAGCTTTAAAAAACACACGCTTCAAGTTCAACCTGGCAAACTCGCTTACACTGAGAAAAAAACAAAAAACAAAAACAATCCTGGGGGGGAAAAAATCCTCTCAGAGCTTTCCTGTTGTCAACACAACCAGTAACGATGGCTGCACCCAAGCATGGCTTTTCCAAAAGAAGTCATCACAGCATAAGAGGAGCAACTAATATCCCTCCCAGGAGCACAGGTTTTTGTGGTTTGCAAGATGTTGTTCTGCCTATGCAATATAGTTGGACCTGGCACCACAGAGGAAAGAGTATGAAAATAGGAAGGAAGGAAGGAAGGAAGGAAGGAAGGAAGGAAGGAAGGAAGGAAGGAAGGAAGGAAGGAAGGAAGGAAGGAACATTAATATCTATTTTCTTGTCATGGGTAAATCATGACTAGCCTTTCTTTGAACAGTATAAGAAACTCGAGAGCTTTGATCGCTGGGATCTGAAGTTCTCGTGGGGGAGCTGGTACTCCTGCTGCAGCTGCCGAAGAAGAAACACAAAACTCCTTTACCCGGTTCAGTTCAAAAAGCACCTACTGTGAGACCGTCTGGTCTAACGTTCATTTTTTATTCTACTGCAACGCTCATGCTATGCGAAACGCAACAGGAATTTCCATACCAGCATTTACATCCAAATGGACCCGCTGAGATTCATGCTGATGTGTAACAGTCCTACAATGCAGCCCCTTCTGGCAAGTGCGGCGGTGCCGGCGCACCGGCCAGCAGGGCTCACACCCGGCCTGTCCTGGATGAGCCCCCCGTGGGCTGACCCGTGTGCCGGGGCTGCGCGGATCCAGCTGAGCCCGCCGGGAATCCCAGCAGAGGCTGCCACGGGTGACCCCGCCGCCGCCTTCTCCCCGGAGGTGCCCGGAGCCTGCGGCGCTTGCGTTCAAGCCGGCCTTTATTTCCAGCATTTGGGGAATGCTTTCGGATCTCCGAGTCCTTCCTCAGCCTTCTCCCTCGCCCCCTTCCTCACCTCAGTATTCGTTTTGTTTCCGAGGAAGCGGGATCAGAGAGCGAGCCGCAGGGCCGGCCGCCGCGGCAGGGGGAACGCGCCGCATCCCGCACCGCTCGCCGGCCGTGGCCCCGGGCCCGCCGGGGCGAGTCACTTGTCGCCGGGGGGTAAGCACCGCCGCTGCCAGCGGAAAGCGCCCACCGACGCGCCTTCCCCGCGGATACGCGATGGGGAGAGGAGGTCCGGAGCCGCCGTGCCAGGGACAGGGTCATCGGTCTCAGTGACCGCCGACCCCCACCGCGCCTGTCGACGGGGGTGCGGCTCCCCACGGAACAGGGGAGGGGGATGCGTGCAGATCTCGGGAGCTCCGCGGCACGGGCCCGGCCGGCTCCCCGCGCACGCCGGGACTGGCGGCGGGAGGCCCGACAGGGTGGCCGCCGCCGG